>MVJL01006487.1:0-125856 GCA_002156465.1 Macrocentrus cingulum | reverse complement strand
TAACGCAAAGACAATATTTTTGTCTTATATTTCTTCAATTTAATTCTTCAATATTTCTTCATTTAAAAAAATTATTTGCAGTTATCGTACAATTCCTCATTTTGAAAAAAAAATAGAGATTTTTGGGACTTTCAATAAAAAAAATAAAACAAATAAATCGTAAATGGGTTATTGAGTTTTTATTGATGACAATTCGCTGCAAGTCGCTATAACATTAAAACATGACCCAAAAATTTCACTTGATGTACTTAATAAATATATCATCGAATAGTAGTGTCGTTTATATGTATATATATAAAAACATAATATTTACAGAGACATATGGGGTAAATTGAAAAATTATTACTTGACAAAGATTCTATATTCTGTTTCTTAAAGTGTGTTTGATGTTCACGCACATGATGTTTTTCAGAATCAAGGGGGATTATTACAGTAAACAGTAATTGGTTTTATTAATTATTAGTAAGCGCGATTTACGGCAGCGTATTTTCACACACATACACATTCACACACGTCGCATTCAATATACTTGTTAATATGTATTAATCATTCCTATATTTTTATTTTTGTCTTCTCTCCTCTCTGTTGCAGCAAATTCCTCACCTTTTTTTTGCAATTCTCTTGCAGTGCACCGCCCAAGTACTCACAGCTATATTTTTCGTCGCATGAAAAATATAAATATCAAAGCACAAGCAATCACTGATTACCGACATAATTTATCACTCTGTCAGTATTTCATATTCCTTGGACATGATCATTCAATAGACGACATTGTCGTTCACCCTCTTAAACATTAGTGACTATATTTGCTTGAATCCTCCACAATTGTCCTTTTTTTTTTTGTAAATGAGGATTTTTCGCATAGAGCTCGTTGACAAATGCGCGTTTTTAGTTTTCAAATAATGATTTTTATTTTTAGTTTAATCCTTTTTTTTTCTAATATTATGGCATAACAACATATTGTCTTATCGGACTGTTCAATTTTTAACTTTCATCTCTACTCTAACCATTGTTTTTTTTAGTTTGTGGTTTTTTCAATGCACCCAGATGATTTTTTTAAATACTGTGAAAATACGCTTATATACAAATTAAAATTTTTTTTTGTTACTTCAAAAATTCCATTTTCAACGTCTACAAGACGCGTATAAAGTCATATTTTATGCACAAGTGTAGAAAGTACAATTTTTTTCGATACTATCGTGGTTAACAGAATAAAAAAAAAAAATTGTTTCCCACAAGATCTGATTTGAAAAATGAAGTTTTATTCTTAATAAACATATTTTCATATTTTTAACTATGCCAATTTTTTTATTATTATTTTTTTTTTTTATCAGTGTTTCGATTTATATCGAATAATTCAGATCAAAATTTGAAATATTTGTATTTTAAAGATCATGAAAAACGATATGTCGATGAATATTCAGGCATTATTCAATTTTTTTTTATTTTTTAACAGTTATCTTCCTTTTTTTTCTATCTTTAACTTTGTCATTTTGGCTTTTATCAAGATTTTCAAGTTAAAAACACGAATAAACTGATATTTTCGAGTTTTGCAAACAAATTTATGGCACAATAAACGGATCCACCGATTGCACACTCACTCTACAAGCTTTATTAACAACGACAATTACATTATTACACCTCGAAAACCATGATTTATTCGTGAAATTAACTCGTTGCAAGACTTTTAAACTCAAACTACTTTTTAATCACGCTCTTTCATAGGTAATGTGCATTTTTTTTTTTGCTCATGCATTGACATTTATTGTATTAAAAAAATATATATATATAAAAAAAAAGAAAAGAAAATTAAATATCCAACTAATAAAATGCATTTAGTAAAATCCAGAGCTCTTACAAATACAAAATTTTGAATATATAATTACAAACACTAAAGACAAAATCGATTTATTGAAACAAGCAAATTAAAAATTATTTGTCGCTATTTGAAGCGATTTTTTTTTTCTTCTTGTTTACCAACAAGCTAGTACGAAAAGCGACAAATTTATCGGAGATTTTGCAATTAAAAAAACAAAGGGAAAAAAAAAGAAAATGTAACTTTGCGCCCAGATTGACTGTAAGGCTGATTTGGTATTTTTTTCCATTACTAACTGCAATCAACTTATTTATTTACAAAACTAGTACAATATTAAAATATTCATTTACTGCTTATATGCAGTAATTATTTTCCCCTTTTCATCAACGAGCAAATTTTCCGATCACTTTTCGCTACTCGCGCAACTGTCAACAGTCACAAAACACACCATAAACACACAGAAATCGTGGAGGGGAAAAATTTTTTGTTAAATCTTAAAAAAAGGGGGACTGTAAATTTTGTTTATCTTTTTTTTTTTTAATACATATATTTTCATATAATCAATCCATCTCAATGCAATATTTGAACACGAAATTATAAAAAATTTTATCATTACAATTTCACAATGCAATTGACAGTCCCCTCCAAAAATTATTTTTTTCACATACAATTATTTTTTCTTTCTCTCACATCCTTGTGCATGTTTACATTTTTGCTGGAAGCAAATTATCGTACAATAATCCGCGAATTTACATAAAAAATATTAAGTTAGTAAAAAAAAAAAAATTAAATACTCGAAGCTCGTGGATCATTGCGGCAATGACATTAATAAAATGATTTTTATGCGATAATTTAATTCGCCTTAAATTATCATTATTGTATTTTTATCAATCATTCATCGTACAATTCCTCATTTCGGAAGAAAAAAAACCATAAAAATTGTCTTGCAATGAGAAAAAAAAAAAATAATAAAATAAAATTTTTATTCACTTGTTGAATATAAAATAGTAAACGACAGAGTATTGATTTTATTTAATTTTTTTTTTATGTTAGTTTTGTGATTTAGCATCGATTCTGTGCTTACTTCCTCACGAACGAAAATTGACTATTAAAACGCATTAATATACATGTATATATATATATATATATATTGTTTTTGAAGGAAGATATATATACACATATATATGAGGATTGTTATATTAAAATAGTAACTATATGAACAACGCAGGAATCATTTATCCCCTTTTTTCTTTTTTTTTTTCTTCTTTGTTGTGTTAGACAGATGAAGATATTTGTAAAACTATATAACGAGAGCCATGTCCTTTTTGTTTGGTAGATTTACCTTTTTACCTTGCCACAAACTATTGTGTATCGTAAAGGCATCGATGGTCACAGTCAGATGCTTTGTGTGGATTTGCGAAAAACATTTACCACCAGAATTGTATCTGTAACAAATTTTTTAAAAACAATTATATAAAATTTCTACCAACGTTTGTCTTAATTTAATTGGTCAATCAATCGAATATCAACCTAAAATACATTTTTTATGATTTTTACAATTAAAAAAAAATTTTTTTTCCACAATTGTACAGATAGAGAATTAGTAAAATCGTGTCAAACAATTTTTTCATTTAAAAAATCGACATTTTTCAGTAAATAATCATAAAAAAAGTGAATTTTTTTAAATTTCATCTGATTAAAATTTTTCCTAATTCATATATAATTTTCTGCAGACCAACAAATTTTTTTTTTTATATAATTGCTAATTTTGTTTGAAAATAGGTTTTTTTTCAAAGTTCTACACTGATGATAAAGTGAAAAAATTGAATTTACATCATATCATCCAATTTGATTAATTTTTAAATCTTTTCTGCTCAATTGTTGAGAATTTTCTATAGTAAAAAATAAACCATTAAACCATAGTCCCAAAAATCCAAAATTCCATACTCACACCGTGATACTTTGTTTTTTCAATATGTATTGAAAAAAATCCAGCTTTTTAAATGCGCCAATATTGAGCGTCTAAATAAACGTCGTAAAAATAATAAATAATAAAATAAATGTTTGATACTAACTTGAAAAATTTGTCAAACATATTATCGCCAACTTGTTTAGGACCAGTGCCACAGAGTTTTGTAACTTCCTCTTTGTCAGGACAGTATGAGTAGAGAGCACGAAATTGGCAGCCAGCATCTCGGAAAAGAATGAGAAAATGTTTGCTCTCAGATCTGCCAATTTCATCGAGCACTCGTCGCTTAGCTTCTCGATTAACTGACCCAGGGAAGACACAGTATTCAACCGCATTCAGCATAATTCCACGGTTTGATTTAGTCGCTGGTTGTTTGTACAGTCGGGGGCCTAAAACGACAGAAAATAACATCAATCAAAATTTCTATCTCGGTAATAATGATGATTGAGTACCATTGTACTCCATCATCGAACTAGGCGTACTGCTGATGTCACTGCTACCGTCGTCGAATCTTCTTTTCGACATAAGACCAGGAGGTAGAGATCCAGGACCAGATGGAGATGGCAGATGCTTTGTGCTTCCCATCCCCGGGCTTGGTGCTCTTCTCGGTGGAGTTGCACGTCCCAAGCCACTGTCGGTATCTGAATAAACATTACAAGATTGAGATTAGGTTCTCAGTGATTTAAAAATCTCAAATAAAAATTCTGTACAATCGAGAGGAACAAAAATAAACAAAAAAAAATGGGTTTCGTTTAATTCCTTTGGTTAGATTATTATTAATATTAATATTCTTCTTTAGAAATTATTTGTCCGTTGCCCAGGTCCTTCACCAGTTAAAAACAGTGATTTTTATATGTCTGATGAACACAAAATCACTCAAAGAGGATTACATTAGAGAAGTATTTTTTTTAAGTTATTTTTCTCTCAGTTTTTACTCTTCGTCATCTTTTGTACAAAAAAATTAAAAATGAACTTTTTAAAATTTTAATACAACTTAAATAAATGCTGGAATAAAATTCTATGTATTTCGCCGCTTCAATTGGAAAAAAAAAAAAATGTCGTAACGTCAAAGTCAATTTTTCTTGAAATTTAATTTTTTTGTTACTCATTTGAAACAAATATAAATTTAAAATGAAATAAAATGACGAAAAGTTATACTCAATCATGAAATTAAACTGTTAATAACTAAATTCACGAAATATTTACTAGATACCGTGTTACTAATGCCAAAAATGCGAATAATTTAATTAACAAACACTTTTAATGAAAGTAATAATCATGAAAGTAATGATAATTTCAATAATATATTTTATTAAATATTTGATATGTATTTCAGATGAATTCTAAGATTTTGATTGATTTGATTAGGAAAAAGAAATTTTTTTTTACCAAATTTTTGAAGATTCGCTTTGAAAATCTCGCCGATTTTATGATTATTTTTTTAGTTTTTTTAAGACAACTCGATAACTACGCAAAATAACGAAAAATATCATTGAACTTATATTATTTATAGCTTCATTTTCTACAAAAAATGTCAAATAAACTTTTTTGCATTTCGCTTAATTTTTGAAATATTAGCTGTTTTATTGAAATTTTGATTTTTCAAAATATCTCGAAAATAAAGCAAAATCCAAAAAAAATTTATCCTACATTTTTTGTAGAAAACTAAAAATCAAATCATTTAACTAGAATGACATTTTTCGTTATTTCACTTAGTTATCGAGTTATTGGCAAAAAAACCAAAAGAATCGCAAGAACTGCGAAATCTCAAAGAAGGTATATATACAACCCTTTGAAAAAATTCACAAAAAAAAAAAATATTTCTCGATCAAACAACCCAAAGCTCATTTTTAAAACTTTTAGCATTAGCAAACCGATATAATTATATTAAATTCAGTTAATAAATGAAACTTTAAATAATTAATTCATTAAAATCTAATCATACTCCAAAGATACACCTGGAAACAATAAATACAAAAATAATACAGCTCTAAAACTAAAAAAGTTAATTTTAATTGATTCCATGGATATTATAATCTGAAATATACGTCTAAAAAAAATTTTCAAAAAAAAAATTAACATTAAAAAAAAAAAATAAACAAAAAAAAAACAAAAACAGGAATCATTCGCTACGACCAGTGCTATACAAGCCCAATAAGCGTTGTTCGAGCGATAATTCACATTTATACATATAAATATATATAAACATCACTATTTAGCAATTAATATCTCCAACTAACGTCCCAAACATGAAAAAAAGAATTTTTTTTAAATAAAAAACTGAAATTAATAAAAAAAATGTGCTGACTAAAGTGTTTCTGTGACGTCTCCCTCCACCACCTTGTATAAATCCATTTCAGCCTTCCACCATGCCACTAATTCGACTATTGGCCTAAGAATTATTTATTATGTATTTCGGATAAACATGAGGAAGCCCTGGCATACACTCAAACAAAACCCACATTCTCACATATTCAAATGAAATTTAAAAAAGTGAAATAATATAATATGAAAAGGACGATGAATAAATAAAATAAACGTATTTCGAAAAGGCACTATATGGCATCTTACCACACAAATTCATCAACGAATTTGACTTTCTTCCTTTAAAGTTTTGGTAAGTTGAGTATTTAGGCCTGCCTCTAGGCTGTTGCTGAGGCTCCTGCGTATCTGTAATATAATGCAACGTTTTTCGTTGTTACACTCGCAAGCCTTGAACAACAACGGCCGGAACAGATATAAAACATATCCAATTTCATTTTGTATAATGCATTGTAATAATTTTTTAATTTTTTCTTTTCCTCATTAAATTATCTAACCTACTTTTTTTTTTAATTAATTATCATACGAGCATAAATTTCAAATAACTACCAGCCATTCCCACGGGAACATTGGGGAAAAAATCAGACATAATTTTACCGGTGCAGAGCTCAGTGCAGCGCAACGTTGCATATTCTAACTTAATATAAAATATTTATCAAATGATATATCTCAGTTTATCAATGCCAAGGCACTACATTACGAAATAATAATCAAATTAAAACAATACCCTGCAATAATTCACAATATTTAGTAACAATTCACAATAAAGCTCAAGACAGTCGTATGTATCGCTCGAGATTCATTTAACGCTAATTATCAATAAGTGTGTATTTTTATTGGATATGTGTGATTAAATAACTACAACCCACCTCGAGAAGTTTTGTAGGATCCTCGTCGTCCTAATTGGGTAGAACTTCGACAGGGTGAACAACCTCTACCATCGTCAGGGGAGTCTACAGAAGAAACTAAAAAAAAAAGAGTGTACAAAATTAGTCAAAAGCATGAAAAAGTCACTTTTTTGCGTTAATACAACACTTAATCTTGTGTCATAATATAAAGCTTTGTTTCAACATTAAAAAACATAATAAAAAGTCACCTTCACCAATAAATTTTATTTAAAAAATTAACACTGCATTATTTATTTTTTAATTTCTCCCTCTTATGTCGACTTAAAATTTTCAAAAAAAAAAATAAAAAATTCATAAAATTAAAGCATTAATTTTCAACCTTAAATCTCGATATATCACTAGATAATCGTTAAATACAAAATAATTCAACATTTTACTAAATAAAATATTTAAAAAACCATTAACAGAAGATTAAGTGTTGATCTGACCGATTAAAAAGTCAATTTTCAGGCTTTGACCATTAAAAATTAATAAGTGACCCATCTATGATATCTAAAAACTACTTAAAATACTTGATTAAATAATATTAAATGATAAATGACATGCTACATGGAGGGACTAAGAAAAGAAAACAAAAAAAAATTCGTGTAGGTAGGATAGTGTTAATGTTGATTAACTATTATTAAATTAGTATATCGTATATATAAAACTATATAATGAATCTACAAATTTTCACTCTAACGATTCTAAACAACGATGAGAGAGTGAAAGAGTGCGTGTTGTGCATACCCTTAAGACTGCCACCCCTAGAGAAGATTCCAGTTCGACGGTCATCGAAATGGGCAGCAGTTAGAGTGTCCTGCGAGCCTCTGAAGTAATCTCGCTTCATCGTCGGTGATATCAGCGTCGCTATAGTCAGTGTGTTAGTGCAAAAACAAATGTACAACCTCGAAAATTTATCTAATCAATATAATTTTGGCCAATTACTAAATCTAATTAATTTAAACTTTGTTTTTTTTTACAACTAATATCTATAATAACACAATAGCCAAGAAAATCGACTGTTTTGTGTGACAAATTTTCATGTGACGGGGAGAGCAAAAGAGAGATTGATAAATACTAACTCAAAAGGGGGATATCAATTCGTAACAAAAAAATAATAACAATATATTAAATAAAAATTGAATATTCATGCACAGAGCAATGCAAATTACAACATTTATACACTAGTTACGTCCTCGCAATTGTCACTGAATTATTTCATCATTGTATTAACACACTTAATTAATAATTATGGATGCAAATAAAACAAATGAATTACCTGTGCTTAAGTTAGAGGAAGACCCTTTCTTGCCACGACTAGGTGTTAACGCTCCAGAATCCAATTCCGAGCTCGGATCTACGTGAATTGTTTTCGGTCGCGGCCGAGCAGATGCAGTCTTATTACGAAGTTTTGCAGTGGGTTTTATGGCATTAAGTAATTCTTTATCAATTACTTTACCCTGGAGAAAACCCCCCCAAAAAGTAAATATTAATTAAACTGAGAATTTGAATTTTTTCAAAAACAATGAATTAAAAATATAGATATAAACCTCTCGCTCAGCTTCTTCAATTGCTTTTTTGAGCTTGTGCTGCTCTAGAATCATAGCTCGTCTCTGTCGATCCTCCTCTTTTTTTCTCTCACGCTCCTCTTCCTTCAATTTTTCCTTTTCCCGTCTCGCCTGTGCCTCGGCCTCCTTGCGCTCCTTCAACTCCTCCTGCTGCTGCCTTCGCTGCAACGACAGCATCATAATCCGCTCTTTTTTCCTCTCCATTTCATCGACGCAATTGGGATCGGGATTGGCAAGTTCATTGCCAATAACGAGTCCCACACCAGAAGCAGCAGTGCGTCCCTCGCTGTTATTCCTCTGTCGAGACTCTTTGTCAATTTTCCGCCGCAATTCCCGATCTCGCATCTCCTGTCTCTGCTGCTCGCGCTCCTCGGCCTGACGCTGTCGCCCACGTTCCAAGTCCCGCTGGGCCTCCAGCAGTCGCTGGCGATCCGCAGGATTTACCGGCGGTGATTCGGGACGCGCCGAGTAGTCCTCGTGCTCGACAAAAGCCGACACGGCTCGCTCCTTCTTCGGCGATCGTTTCACTCGCAACGCGGGTTTTGGCTTCTTTGGCAGGTCGTTGTCAAACGAAATATAGAAGCCTTTCTCACCGGCATCGGACGAGTCCAGGGGCAAGACTTCCGTTGCGGCGGCCGTTGGCGAGGGAGTGGCTTCCCGCAGTGAGGGGTGAGGCTGGAAGGGTGTTCGCGGCATTGACGTCTTTGTTGGCGAGGGTATTCTGTAAGTACGACTACCCGATGTAATGTGCAGTCGCCGTACTCCTTGTGCGAGATCATCGTCGCTTCCTAAAAAATTTTTTAAAAAATCATATCGCAACAATAGAACCTTACCTTAATATATTTATAAATTTATCCAATGAGTCATGTGTTTAAAAGAGAAATTTTTTAATAGGCTCACCGATGAACGAGATATTTTGTGGCTCCATGTCATCGACTGGCGGAGCGGGAACTGGCGTGTGCATCGTAGCATTGTTCTGTCTTTTTTCCGTAGGACTTTCACAAGTGATTGGGATATGATGAACAGTTGGTTTTTTTGTTTCAGGACTTTCATTCATCAATTGACTTATCCGATGAACCTGAAAACAAATTCATCTATTTTTAATATCACCTATAAAACAATTCACATCATAACACTCGTCACCATTAACAACAATTTTCATTAACATATTAAATTATCACCATTTTTCGAAACATTTTAAAAATTTCTCAACATGTGAATGAGGTCAACTAAATTTGATCAACAACTGTAAGTATACAGTGGGCAATGGGAATTGAAAATAAAATTTATCCACACGTCAACCGAGTATAGCAAGACTAACCTCCAAGTTATATTGATATGACGAGCTTGTATTAGAATAAAAAAAATGCATCTTATTAAGATTAGGTAGTAGATGAAACTAGAGACGAGCTCAGTGGGTCGAGATCAAACTGTAGGTGGATTTGAGGTGAGAAAATCCGCGTATCCCGTGTGGGAAGACACTGCTGCCATATAGGGTGTCAACAGCGACTGTCTTAAAATGGTGCATTACATCACCAACAGGTTTCTCGATGAGTGTATGAGTCTACAGTTAAACATACACAGTGACATTGATTCCCCACCAGATTCCACAAATAAACTTTAGACCACAATGACTGTCCAAAAAAAAATTAATGAATAATAAAATTACAAACGCGCGTTCTCATCAATCGACATAACCTAAAAATCCTCGTATTAGTCGTGTATACTCACGGCATTTCGATGTTGTGGACTAGCTGACGAGGACGAGGTTTGATTAAAAAGTGAAGCAGCAGGATAATTCGACATATTCGGGTGCATTTGGCTGTTGCAGAGACTGTGATCGCCGCCATTGAGGTACCTCTGCTCTTGCGACGTATCGTGGAGCACGAAGCCCTTGGGCTGAGGTGCGGGTACACCCCAGGTCCTCGTGTCCTGATACAACCGCGGATCCTGCTGATAAATTGGCTGTGGACTGTAGCGTGGGTCTAGCGGCTGTGGATAACCCACTGCGGCCATCTCGTTGGCCAAATTTTGTTGCGTGGGCGGTCGCGACCACGTTCTTCTCTGCATCTGCGGCTGATCGTGCAGGTAAAATTGACCCTGCTGTGTGTCAGGCATCCGCGGTGACATCTGACTAATCTGCGGAATCCCGTAATTCTGCAAATGTTGCTGACTTAGGCTCTGCATCGGCTGCATATGCTGCTGTGGTGGCGGCTGCTGTTGATACTGATTCAGGTGTTGAATTTGATTTTGTTGACTTGCTAAACGCTTTATATCCGCCTGAATTTCACTCAAACTGCAGTTCATTCTGCAAAATCAAAAGAAAATACATTTTTTTTCTTAATTATACGAAATATATTTTTATGCGTTAGGACTTACTGAGAGAGAGATTGATGATACTGCTCCAAATCCATGTTCTCGATGTCAGGAGTACGACGAGTTTCGATAAAAGGTGCGTTACCGTCCTTGTCGAGCCATTTGTGCTCCACATCTCGAATATCTTCACTAATTTCCTGGATAATTGAAAAAAACAAATTTTTTTTTATTTTTTCATTGAAATATTAGATTGGGGTTTGTTAAACTATCTATTCTCATTCAAGTACACGTACAAAAAAGATATTTAGTTAATTTAAATATGGTTATGTTAATTCTTTGTCAGTTTTCGTTAGTTTTGAACGAATTTTAATTATCCTAGGACATTTAACGCTGCAAGTTGTTTCAGAAATACGTCGGGGACCCTCGTCATCCATAATTGAGGCGTAAACCGATGATAATGATGTCGTAGAAATGTAAATTGACTCGATAGACTGTGTTGACTCAACTGCAGTCGTTTCAGGTGAATTTTCAAATTTATTATCCAGTGTGAATTGTGCATTAGACTTTATATCATCATTATTTATCCAAAATTTCTTTATTACAGATATCAGAGCACTTATAAATTTTTCAAGCATTTTGGTTTTAGAAGAAAAAATAATACGAAATAATTTTGATTTACAAGAAGTTTTGTGTAATTGTTGATTTTTTACTGTTTTATTTGAAACAAATGCCGAATTTGTGTCTATTCAAATGTCTAATTACCTGAAGTATTTCAATGCAGACTTGATAAATAATTGCTATCAACTGAATTATTTAAATTCATTTTTTGTTATTTCTCACTGACAGTTTAACATTTGGACCGAAGGTCTAGGACAAATTTCTCTGGCAGAACGGCATTTATCTATTTGTTTGATCAATAGCACAACACTACAACGACTTTGAATATATTTATCTATTTATATTTAACGGATTTCATGTAAGAAAAACCGACCGAGCTTTAAATAAAAAAGAACTCTGCTTGAAATAATAAATTTAAAAAAAAAAAAAAAATTGAAGTAAAAATCTTTTTTAAACTGTAATAAATATTTTCAGTGCAAAAAAATCTGATTTATAAAAATCAAAAATAGCCTCAACCACAAAATTCAGCAATGCTCGCATGCTTTCGATATTTTTAAATGACAGAAAAAAAACGTTTTTACGGACCAAAAAGAAAAGTTCAATCGTTACGGCGATAATTGAAATAAAAAGGACGACTTTAAGGACATTCATGCGCTATGCCGCCAAGTCAAATGAGTATTAACGTTTTATACAATTTATTGACGGCTTGAAAATTTTCTTTAAATATATTAATAGTGCTAGAGTGATTTATAATTTTTTTATATTTCTCCCAAAATATAGAGAAATAATCTCCGATTAATCTCCACCTAAAATATAGAGAATTTGGAGTTTATAGGGTGGCCGATGGTCTTTAAAACGTCGTCAGAGGGTTGCAAATTTTATTAATGGCTCTCTAGACTCCAATACAACTATAAAAAAAATTTTCATCGCAAAGAAAAACGTTTAACACTATATTCCAAAATTATGTCGCATAAATTTTACCTCGTCTTCGCTCTGATGAAATGACGTGTAAAAAAGGCGCGAAAATTATAATCATTGAAATATAATTATTTTAATAGTTAATATTGTGAGTTTTAGGTGATGGATGTTTTTAAAAAAATACCCTAAACGAAACTACATGAAATACTGCGTCAAATAGAGCAGATTTGATGTAATTATTGTAAATAACTGAAACGCCAACCCCAATTAAAAATTTAAGACTTTCCTATACATAGATATTTCTCAAACAATATTGTTCAACATTATTTATAAAGGTATCTACTTTCATAATAAAAAAAAACCTTCCATTTGACTGTATGTTAAAAATTGGATTTTCAATCGTTAATTACTTATTGAAATCATCACATGATTAGTTTTGAATTTTTTATGGATGATATCTGTCTAATTAACCTTCTTATTCCACAGAAAAAAAATTTTGTATCTACTAATCAAGCCTAACGCATGAACGTCCTCAAGTCGATCGTAAAATCCGCATAGTTGGTCAATACCGAAGCCATTCACGAGCTTAATCACAATCGCAATAGCATTTTTTGGACAAGTAAACGAAAAAAAAAATATTTATATTGGCGGTAAGATCGAAAGCACCCATCAGTGTAGTCTCGTACCTTCAGTGAAAAAGGACGCTGAGGTTTTTCTTGGGCGTTTTGTAGCTGAATCTCAGTAAGACCACTGGTGGGAGTATCAGCGGACGATCCAGAGGACAGTGGAGTAGGAGGGCCATGCTCCACAGGACTATCACCACCGGATGTCGATGAAGAAGGAGATTTTACCTTACCCTGTAACCAGCCCAACACCACCGTGCCTTGTGTTAGGAACTCCCAACCACCGAGAATCCACGAGGAAGAAACAACGCCGTAGCCAAGTTTATTACTTTTTTGTTCTACTAAACATTTTAAATAGCTACTACCGATCCTTTTTTCAAGACTAAATACAAAAGCAAACGTGCTGACTGATGGACAGTATTGATGCAGAAAAAAGTTTACACTTGGCTTTGGCATTCTATTTCTATATACACACAATGCATGCAACTATTTGACGATGATGTATTTTACACGAGTGATAGATAAGATAAGTGCATGGTGACAATAATTTTTGTGATTTAGATCAATTTATATCACAGGGTAAAAATGTATCATTTTATCCAGCATGCACTTACCCCTATGTATAACTGAAAAATTAGAAATAAAGACGCCATTACAACAGTCAGAGCAGAGCAGCAGTTTTTAAATTAAGAGTATTTAAAAAATATATACATATATAATTGTAGGGTGATTTTCAATCATACGATTATGTCAAGTATTAGTGGAAAATGTTTTTTTTTTTTTTATTTACCTTAGTCACGGCTTGGAGAAATGCAGCTTTACCGACTTTTTCCCGTTGTTTTGACACTACAACTTCCATTCTTCTCTTGTCATTTTCTATTCGACGCCGTTTTTCCTCCAATTTCATTCTTATGTTGTTCAATTGTGATGCCATTACTACACCACCACCATTTTCATCTAGAAAATTAAAAAAAAAATCATGTTAAAATCATTAATCACTACTTTTTTAATTTCTAATCAATTAAATATATTCTACACAGTCTAATATTTAATTCTATTTTATTTTTGACAGTTAATGTGACTTTTTGAATTTATTTATTAATTTTTTTGCTAATGTGATGCACTAATTTTTATCTTCAGCAAGTCTGCACTTAGCGAAAGTTAGTTTAGAACTGCGAATTTTGGACAAAATTTATTCGATAGTGTGGCTTATCACTAGAAAGTCCGATAAACCCAAGGCATCTGAATAATTATCGAAGTCATGTTCACTGATAAATTTTGTCAGAAGTCGACAGTTCTTCGCTGGTTTTTTGTGCGTGCAGATTCGTCGAGAATAACACGTAAAAATCTACAAATTGCTACTTCCACAAATTTTACACCACATTTAAGCAAATAAAATAGGGTGCAAACATTAATTTTTCGATGCAAACAGCGTATTGTCCTTGAACATATGTTTTAATGGTATTCAAAAATTATCAACACGGCAATATGCAAAAATTTTTACTCACTGCACTCTTGGAGACGTCCGCAGTGGTCGAAAACTCGGGAAGAACTGTCAGTTTTCGTGGGGAAAGTCCGGTACGCCTGATTTTATCGATAATTGCCCTGATATCTCTGACGTATACTGATACGATAGAAGGCCGTCAAAAATCAATACTGTCAAACACGTTTTTGATATCTTATCTCTGACGTGTACTGATATCAGTGAAAAATCTATAATTTCGACGATTGGACTACGTCGAGCAGTTCTTTCCGGGTTTTTGGAGAGTACAGACGTGTCGAGGCACACAGTGAGTAAAACATTTTATACATTGCTATTTTCGCCAATTATTCGCTTATCAGTTCATCATTTAAATAAATTCATCACGTATCGATATGAAAACGAAATAAATTCCGGTGTAACTCGCCCAATTATTTGATGAAATGGACGTCTTTTGCGGTGGGAATCTCCTACTTTTTCGGTGCAAAACGCATGATTTTTCGATGCAAACGTCGTCTTTTTCCATACAAACGGCATCATTTTCGATACAAACCGCGTAATTTCACTTGAATGTTACGTAAAAATATGTTTTAACGTTACGCAAAAATTATCAAAACGGCAATAGATACCTGGATACATCCGCACTGGCCGAAAACCCGGGAAGAACTGTCAGTTTGCGTGGGAAAGCCCGGTGAGCCCGGCTTAATTACTTTTTAATATTTCTGATGCGTACTGATATCAGTAAAAAATCAATATCTCCAACGTTCCGACCACGTATTCCAGTTCTTTCCGAGCTTTCGGAGAGTGCAGATGTTGCAAAGTGAATTAAACATTTTTGTACATTACTAT
This sequence comes from Macrocentrus cingulum, assembly GCA_002156465.1. Taxonomy (NCBI): domain Eukaryota; kingdom Metazoa; phylum Arthropoda; class Insecta; order Hymenoptera; family Braconidae; genus Macrocentrus; species Macrocentrus cingulum. The sequence goes on along the minus strand of MVJL01006487.1, from coordinate 110,487 downwards.
TTTTATAAATTTTCCACACTCTTCAATGCTTGTGTTTAAAATTGTTCAAAGTCCAAACCGCTGAGATACAGCGAAAAAAAAAATCATTTACGCGTATAAACAAACAAAAATACCTGTTGCATGCTGGTCCGACTGTTGTGACTGTTGACTACTCTGTTGTTGCCACGTCGTCGTATTTGGTAATGTGGCAAAAGTAGTTTTTTTATCACCAACACCATTTCCATTACTCTGTCCATGTTTTTTATTAGCAAATGTTGCCTTCACCGCCATTTCTTCTCTCTCTTGTTCGGTATAATGCAAATTAATACCTTTTTCAGAGCTTTGTCGGCTTAAATTAGCAAAACTCGCCATTTTCGTTGTAGATTCAGGACTCTCTGAGCTTTCATTATCAATGGAATGTACAATAACTTTATTACTGCTATTATTTAAGCTTGAATTGGAAGTTTGCCGCCTAAGTCGAGACATAGGTTCGTCATTGCAGTATCCATTGTCAGACAAAATATGTTGAACATCACTGCTATAAACATCTTGAACCATTGATCGTGTTGGAACAGCCGGTTCTACAACACTCTTCTTTCCCGTGTGTCCCATCTCCTTGTCTGGATTTCTCATGCACTTGAAATTGTTCAAGTGGTCCTGCGAACCGCCAAAATTCTCGACTGTCAACTGCGAGTCATCGGTGACACTGTTACGCCGCGATCTCCGGCCTGCGTACGAACTTCGTCGTTGATCTTCCCAATTACTCGGTCGCCCGGCAGCTTCAGACCTTGTTATAAACCTCTCGTCAGTCACTGAACTCAGCGTGGGTATCCCTTTGTTTTTGTGCACGATGAAATTCTCGTCACCCCTTCTGCAAAAATATAGTTATTAAAAAACAAAATAGATCGTCCTAATATCAATAATAATTACCTGTCGTCGTAAGAATGACTCTCGGCAGTTTGTTGCAAGGAGTGTGACTTTTTTACCGATACTTGTGGCGTAGCTTTGGCAACTAAAATACAGAAATAAAATTAATATACATGATTATTTGCAGGAAAAAAAAATTTATAAAAAATTCTGACATTTACAAAATTTAATGCAAATTAAATTTAAAAAAAAATCTTTTAAATCAATTCTGATTGGTAAAAATACTCTGAAGCGTAGAAACAAAAATAAACAAGTATGGTAAAACAAAAAATAAATGCAAAATTCTATGATTTTTCTACATTTTGACATGGTTTATGTTGAATTTTGGTTTTTTTTGTGATAACAAGCTGGAAGATTAATTAATATAGATATATAATGTTATATATATTGTAATGGCTTAACAACACAAGTTTTTTACAGTTTCATACACAAAAAAAAATTGTGATTATGGAACTAACTGGAGGAGAAAGAAACAAAACGAAAAACTAGAAAAAAATATAAAAATGAAATATCGTCGCAACACAAAACTGAATAAACTGAAGACATGGAGTTTTTTGGACCTGCATGACACGTATTTTATGTAGCTATCATCTGCTGAAACTAGTAGTAAATATAAATAAAAAATCCCATACTAACATGCACAACTGAATGTAGTACAAGCGACTAAAATGTTCAAGCAACAGGACGAGTATAAAAATTTAATACAACTCGCGCTTCACACGGAGAATATGTGATATATAAACAATTTTCTCCAAACAGAGCACTTCACACATGCACAAAATCCACACTCCTCGATTTGTACAGTATATTGACTATGAAATTGACTACTTTCCATGATGAGATATATGCAAATCATACGATTAGTAACAAGCGATGCTCCTAAACTTTGATTTCACTTCTTATTCAAAACATCACTTTTATTTAATATCTATTGTATACGCTATGATTTAAATGCATCCCACATTTTAAATTATACAAAACAATTGATATGGTAAATGTAAATTTTTATTTTCAAGCATTAAAACGTGAATTTAAGTCTAAAATTTCACTTAAACTTTCCAATTCGATCAAAAATTTGCAAAATTTTCCTCTAATCTATTTTAATAACTTAAATTTATTCATTTAAATATAAATATCTAGCAAATAAATAACATTGTTTATTATAAATTTGAAATTATTTGAAAATTTGTATCAAAAATTTCAGAAATTAAGAAATTTTTCTTGTATTAATTTTGATATATTTTAATATTTTGAATTTTTACAAATAAAAATATTCAACAAACATAAATCTCGGCGAAAAATTTAAAATTTCTACCTTCAAACAAAAACTTCATATTTAATTCACATTTATTTAATTAATTTTATATTTTTCAGAAAAAAAAAAAAGAGTATCACTTGAAAATTTTCTTCTGACAACTCGTGTATTTCCCGTAACTTCTGTACTGACGAAAAGTCGCCAGAGAACTGTCGTCATTCAAGAAAATTCATGTATTATCACTAAAACCTAAAGATAAAACCATTTGAAAAATAACCTTGAATAATATATCTTATATCTCAATCTTCCGATAAGATTTTATCAAATAACGACAATAATCAGTCGACTTTTCGGATTGTAAACATGCTTAAAACCCCGAAAATCGGTAGAAAAAATTTATAAAATAGATCCGTCAATGTCACAAATCCTAGAAATATCCAACTAAAGCCTCTCGACAAATTTCACGCAACTAATCAGTAAAATATTATATCACACGGCCTGATAACTTCAGTCAAACGCCGTAAAACAAATAACAGATACGTGCAGTCTACCCCGAAGAACGTAAAAGTAAAAAAAAAAATTGTGGTGCATTTAAATCATAGCGATGTAACGGCCTCAATTAATTAGTCAATAATAGCAGAACCCTGAAAAAAAAACTTCCCTGCAAGAACCCCTTTCCGGGGTTTGGAAAACCGACCAATTGCGACGCGATGAACAAGAGGAAATCACCTACGTGGGGATAGATGATGATGCTGCTTTGTTTTTTGTGGCAACGTGTGGATACCTGTGAAGCCTGGCGCGGACACGGAGAGGTTGCTTCTCAGATCAGGAATTGCCGCTATAGACTGCGGTAGGCTTCTTTTATGAGCTACCCCGTGACTATTGCGCGGGCACTCTGCACCGTCACCATAAATGGTTCATTGGCAACCGGATGGTTGACGAGAGAAGAAGGCGTAGGATAGCGTTGTTGAGTCAAGCATCGAGAAGGTATAGCCATAAAAATATATCGAAACATGTGTAGTATATAAATAACAATCCTGAATCTTTTCATGATTCTATCAATTACCAGCATCAATCGCTTCCTATGGTCAACGCGACTTACACAGGTAACTAACGTATCAGTCATTGAGGGTACTCTGGATCTTGGACAAGAGAGAGTGTACTGACACTGATAAGAAGCGTGATACCATTCCGACTGTGAGCCAACTTTAATAAACATTTGAAAAAAAAACTAAAACCTTTGTTCTTCTCCACGTTGAAATTAAATTTCTGTGGCTAATTTAAATACAGGCCAGCCCTCAGTCGCAATAGAATTCCATGAATAAACTTATAACAACGTAAATTATACATAAGAGGTAACTTTAGTGTGTATACATGTGCGTATAGCCTTCACCGATCAACATTGGCCCACCACCACCTTTAGAATTTCAAGTGTTGGACCAACTTTTTTTTTTATTCCAATTCTCGTAAAATATGAAATGAATCATATTTCTATAGAGAATGTATTATTTATAGATAAAACTGTAAAAAATATCTCTTTTTTTCATGTTTCATAATTTTGTTTAACATTTAGAAACAAAAAAATAACGTTATTTCTTAGTATTTTATGCATATTCATTTATACACAAAAGAAGAAAAAGTGTTAATGTAGTGCATTTAAATATTTTAAATAGTTTCCACTATTTTCTCGAGTTAATTTAACAATTAGTTAAATTTATGTATTGAATATTCAATATTTTAGTATTCTAATGAATCTAATCATACGGAATATGTTAATTTTATAGAAAATTTCATTGGATTAAAAGAGATGTATTTAATTTTGATATTGTAAAATGCGAGAAATAATGTTGAACTTTTGTCTACTTTTTTTTTTTTTTTAAGTTATAAGCCTCTAAAAAAAGTAGAAATAATTTTAACGGTGCTTCCACTGCGGAAAACTTGAAAATTCATATTTATCTTGGATATCATCAAGTTTACCAATAAATTTTACTGGAAAACCGCAAAATTTTCAAGTACTTCTGCCAACATATATTTTTTTTTTCAATCATAAAGACGAGCATTAAAATTTTTTATATCTCAGACAAGTGCAACTGTCAAGCGAGAAATACTGGAAATAAGAAAAGAGAAGAGATCGTGTACATCAAAATTATGAATGAATTCCTCAGAATACTTTCTCTCTAGTACCGATAAAAATCCATTTCCTTCAGGTAATATTTTATTTTACGACTGTCCACCGGATGAATTTTACTGAAATATTTCCAGTCGTTGAAATAACGTTTAAAATAACAAATTGTACTAAAAAATTACTTCTACTTTGTATTACTTATTTAATTTGAATAATAAATCATTACTCATATAAATAAATAATCATTTAATCCATCTGTTTAATTAACACATTCCGTTTGTTCAATTAATCAATGTCAACAATCAAATATCAAATTAAAACATCTTATAAAACTTTAAATAAACACAAAGAAAGCTACTATACACAATTTATCGTGATTTAGAAATTTTTAAATTAACCTTTTTTTTCGCCTGTGTAAATTTACGAACGGTAAATAATCGGTGTTGACATATACGCAAGTGTACGCGAAACCATCAAGTGAGATGACTATTTATTATTTTTTCACAATCTTTTCGTCCTAAATTTAATTATAAAAAAAATACCTTTATATGGAACGATACATACCATCAAGGTACTGAATGGCTCTTTCCTCGCCCGGATACCGCACACACTTGACCGGATGTATCTCCAAGACGTTGTACATGTCCGCAAGGAAAACCACGAGATTTTGTTTCATCGAGCTAGAAAAAATCAACTTGTAAAACGATCTTACAACGATGCGACGATGAAAAAAGGCCACTTACCCTCTCATATAAGTGACATCCTCGGGCTGCATGTGAAAGATGGAGTAAGGCAGACATCGTATGCAAAAAGCATGGACTAACGAGAGATTGTGAAGGGCATCAGCGACTGATGGTCTCTTGGATACACGAATGTCCATCCAGTTGAGCTCGCCAGGACAGTAAAAGGCAACAACCGCAGCCAAACCAACGCCATCGCACAAGGACTGAAAATCCTTGGCCGCCGGTAGCTCTGGCAATCGTGTCTTGTCACCGGCGCCCTCTTCTGCTTGGATTTTTGCGATAAGAGCGTGGGAAGCATGGCTTATCCACAGAAGAAGACCTTTTTCATGATCGCCAGGTGTCTCTACTTCGGCCTGAGGGTCAAAACGTCGAATTGCAGCGACAACTCGGTCGCCTGTCACCACTTCCTTCGCGTATAAGGCCATTAGACCTTCTATCACAGCCATATGAGCGGACTGCAATGAAAATTAAATTCAATAAACATTCTATAAATATAACTAGGAAAAATATATTCTTACCATTTTAATTGGCGAATTTTGTATGAGAATAGTCTCAGTGAGTTGTGAATTATTGGCCTCAGCAACATAAATTCCTTTCCTAGCAAGTGCCTGAAGAATTCCCCAGTGATTTTGATTGTGGTAATTTGGATCTGAATAGATGTTGGCCAATGCCAGGCAATAAAGCTCGGCATTTGAAAGCGCATGAATGATTTGTGGCTTGAGATGTTCTTGATCCTGTAAAAAAAAATGATTTTCAACAACCAAATGGAAGCTAAAAATGCGTTAATAATTGCCCCTTTAGAGGTGCCTCAATGCTAATGAACGTTTCGTGATCTTGTGTGACTTTCAATGAACCTTGTATTTACTTTGAGAGATACTTAATTCAAGCAGGCACTCAGACAACAAGCCCTACACGTTCAAAGAGCCGACATATAAAATTTTATCCATATTAAACAGTGATATAAATCACGGTTCGTGATTCTAACCTAAAAATTGAAAGGAAAATCACAACTGTTTATCTTAAATCTTGAGAAACGGATGTGTTTGATAAAATACATGAGATTTCCATTCATTCGCGATAATCACTATGCTTTTAACTACTTAATATTTGCAAATCTCGAGAGAATTTGTCGAAAGAAATAATCAAGTTTATCACACAAACTTTCAAAGTCTGTGCCGATACTATCATTGCACAATCGTTGAGAATGCAAGAGTATATTTGACATTGAAGTAACGGTGTATCTCGGAGGAAATTCATTGAAACCTCTTGCACACGTTTGTCTGAAATTCCGAAATACAACTGAATGTTTGTTGGACAAACAAACAGTGAGATACAAGAGTAGTAATTCGATTGATTTAATTGGATAACTTTTAAAGTCAGCAGGTCGCACGTGTGTACAACATGTGCACAATGAAACGTCATTGCTGTTTATCATTTGTCAACAATTCGCAGTTAAACGGTATAAACACATAACCTAAATTGGCATTAATGCCTATTTGATTAATTCTGCAATGCTCATATATTGCATCACATCTAAAAATGGATATACAATATAAATACATGATTAGGAAATAAAATTCTTTACAGAATAGATCCGATGAGTTGCTATGGTGATAAATAGTTGAGATTTTTCAATAGAAAAAAATTATTTTTCTAGTATTGATGAAATTGTAAGATGTCTCCTTGCCAACAGCCTTGAATTAAAACAAGTAACGATGCATTTCTGCAACAAAACCGAGAAGTTTAACGTCGCTTCGTGAAAGTTTCACTTGGCTGATCTGCGGAAAAAAAAAAACGGCCAACCGACATTCCCACTGTAAAACTTTTTTGCAGACGAGTGAGAACCTGAAGTTGTGACAACGTCAAGAAAAAGAAAAATTGTCTACATTTAGATTTTTAAGAAATATAACCATTAGTTCAATATATTAAAATAATTCTAAAAAATTATTTAATATTTTATTTTTACCTCTAAATCACGATAATAAGGCTCCCGGATATTGTCCGGCACGCGATTGTTGTACGCCTTGGAGAGCAGCCATTTCACGGAGGCACGTTGTTTGGCCTGTAACAGATAAAAATAGATGTAAAGATGATTTAATTAGTCTATAATACAATGTTAAAATAAAATACTTAAAAACAAATTACTTAAATCAATTAAAACTTGATTAATACACAATTTACGTGACAAGAGTTATTCTAGACCTTTCTAGCAACAATATTCAGCTGCACTCATCCTTCATCCTTGTAAAAAAACATAAAAATCATTACAAAAAGGCAAAAAAACAATTTTTTTCCATCAACGGAAACAATAAAATTTATACTTCAAAGACTTTGCATCTCTGATTTGAGTTAATAATTTGTTATGACTCGATGTCGTTGAGTTTTATGACTTGTCTCAACATCTGAGACCCATACCAAGAGACATTTATTCTTATAAAATATACACTGCACAGCCGTGCATAAATGCTATCATATAAAAAAACCATAAAATTTTAATATTAAAAAGCGCATTGAAGTATGTTTTCATCATTTGTTAAAACAGTTCCTTATAATCATAATTTATAAATTGCTATAAAAATGCATAGTAGTTTAAGAAAATAGTATGATAAAATGATTAAAAACGTCTATTGAATTATTTATGAAGAAGTAATTACAGAAACTTGGGCAATAGATTAAGAGATATGACAATTGGGGTCAAAGGCACACGTGAGCAAAAGGGGATCGTGTGAGAAACAGTGTACACACGATTACTATATCGATCTGTAGGTTGCCAGTTTAAATATGAAATTAGTTCAACTTTTGAGATTAGCTACTGGAATATCTTGTTAAACCACTATCCTTTCGATTCTTAATTTTATTTCATTCCAAACTGCATAACTGGATGTAAAAATATTTTATCAAGATCCGCCTGCAAGCGTAAATAAATGCCTATCCACGTGTAAAATGATATTAAACCTGGAATTCTCGTTAAAATAAGGTTTTTATGTCTAGGTTGCGATTGCAAGCATTAAAAAAAAAACCAGGTCAACTGCTGCAGGGCTAGGTTGGCCAAAACTTGTCAAAAGAAATATTTAGAATTTTTCAATCCATCGTAAACTCATAATATACCTATATACAATCCATATATCCTTACATCCATGCTCTTTAACATCAAAGTTTCTCTCCACGACCTCTCAACCTCACTAACAAAAAAAAAAAAACTCCTGCAAAGAAATGCAGCGACCCATAAAAAGAAAACGAGGAAACAGAATCAAGAAAAGTGAATCTGACTATAAAATTGCAAGAAAATTTTATAAAAATATAGGTCATAAAGAAATTCTCGAAGAAAAATTGAATAAAAAAATCTAGAACATCTTGAAGCCATCATAATCCATCAAAATCTATCAAAACCCAATGATATTAAAAATAGTCAACAATAAATGAAGAATACATGATAAAACCATAGAATACACCATTATGAGTTAAATGAGTGATTAACTTAGCACTTTTTGTGCTGAAATTTTCTGAAAGATCCTCAAACGTTTTTAATTTTAATTATAAATACTAACTGTATCTAAGTTTGTCCTCTTTCGCATCAGCTGACGATGATGTTCTCTGTCACACGCGGTGCTGAGTCGAATATTCAAAAAATTTGAAGTACTAATTTAGATGAATTGAAACGTTGAAAAGACTTCAAACCTACATGAAATTATGCAAGAAGGTTTCAACTTTCATCTGTTAGTTTTTCTTGCGTGAAAGTTTAATTCATCGATATGAATAAAATTAACAAAGGTGCGTCAGTCGCGGTTTTCTCATTTACTTGCATGTATACATAAAGTTCGACAATCACTTCCTCCAAAACTAGACTGTAAAAGCTCTTTGAAACTTTAATTCTTTAAAACTTTATTCTTTGGTTCTTTTTGAAATTATGATAAGAGATGTATTTTATTTCTGATAACAGCATCAAAATTTTAAACCTCAGGGTTAAAAATAGTTTTTTAACCATATATAGAAACGCTCTAACCTCCTTAAATTGAATGCAAGCACTGTATATCACGGTAGTTTTCATTGATAATTCAGAAAATACACCGAGTTTCATTTATTTATTTATATTAAAAAAGAGAAAAAAAGATAACGGAAAGGAATGAAAGAAGATGAAAGGAATAAATGAGAAGATAATTGAAAAAATTAAGATATCGAGAGTTATTGAACAAATAAATAAATTTATGCTAGTTTGAAATACCAAACGTCCTTGATCATAAAACAACAAACAGATTGAGATCAATTTCAAGTGTTTATATAAATAATTGCAGCCGGAATCGAGTCTATACTGAAAAAATTTTTAGACGGTCGTAAAAAATGAAAATAAATCATTGATTAAAACAAAAAAAAATAAGCAAAACATAAATTTTTGCTTCGCACAAGGTATAAATGCTACACAATATTTCGATGGACTGAGGGGTTTCTGAAATTGAAATATATATTAGAAAAAAAATTGCGCGTCGATTGTGACCAAAACCAATCCCCCTATCCAGGCTAATTTTTTATTAATTTAATATTAAAAGCTGATATAACACCATGCTAACTGAACGGAAGTGGTAGGTTAGACCTAGAAATGGCAAAAATTTAGTGGTAGGATTGTCTGACAGACAAATAAATAACAAATTTTCTGAAAGTTGAAACCTCGCGCGATTTTTTCACCGTGAGATATTATGATCAATCCAAGTTGGTTTACGAGATATTTATTATTAAAAAATGTTATTTTACAAGACGGAACCTAGACATATGTCGTGAAGCGAATCCGCTTCGGGCTTTGAAACATTCACAGTGACGCTAAATTTTATGCTTTTGTCCAAAAATGAAGAGTTTAACTTGTACGATTTATAGTAATAAGTTGTTTAAATCGAAATTTGACCTTCTATAGAAATTATATTGCGTGTTATGAACAAAAATTATAAATGACATGATTTGATAGCAGCAGTTGTATATACATCCTTAAGTGTAAAACTGTGAGTCTGCGGTTGTTGGCGTGAGCTTCATGGTTCGCGCATGAATGAACGAACATGCCATTACGCATGATCAGTGTCGGTAATGTACCGACAGGCCAAACAATATCTCTCAAAGAGCACACGAAAATATATGATATTGTAAAACATGCGCGCGCATCGATTGCGTGTATATTTAATATTGTTTCTATAAAAAGACACACTGTCATCACTAACTATTGTACAGGAAGGGCATTACGAGAGCTGCGGATTGCCTTTTAAACATGTAAAGCTCAATTATACCGGTATTTCAACTGATGATGCTAACTGAAATAATATCCAGTCTCATTAAAACCAATAAAAATACCAACCACGTTATAAAAAATCATCAAACTTTCAAATTTTTTTTACACTATTAAGAAAAATAACATTTTCAACGAAAAAAAAAAAAAAAACAATTAAAGTGTCTTTTAACTTTCAAAACTGTCACAAAAACATATATAGAGACTCGGGGAAAATATTGAGCCAAGATATTATCAGATTTTAAGTGATTTAATGGCAATAAACACGTGTGCAGGACAAAGAGCAAAGCAGTTTATTATTCTAACCGCATAAACTGTTAAGAAAAAAGATTTAAATATATCACAGTATAGTTAACAGCTCGGTTTCACGGCCAGCATCAGTATATTTAAACAGGTGTGCCCGTGAATTGGTCGTATCGCTATCTCCAGAGAGGCGTTTCTCATTGCACTACTGGATACACACATTATACCTACATGACTGCTGGCCAGATGCATCTGTATGGCATTGCAGATTAATCTTTACGGGTTTGCAAGTTGCTTGCTCTCGTGTATATCACCATAAAAAAGCTGGAGAGAAAGATCAGGCGAGCGACAACTCGTAGTAGGTTGCTAGGTTGACTCTAGATGCTGTGTCTACATGACTCAATTTAAAGTTAAGCCTCTCATGCTTGAGATAACATCTTCAGATGCATTCTCCAAGTTTTTGCAACAATTAAAAGCATTAAATCGAGCATTTCATCGGCTAGAATATACAAATTTCAATTGCAAAAAGGTATTTCAACTAAGCAGGATGTGGAGAAGAAAAAATTCAATCAAGAAAATTGTACAAAGTTTGACACGATAAACAAACCAAACCGGAAATACGGTTTTTTTGTTTGAGTTTAACTTTAGAAACTTGAAGAAAAATAAAACCTACAAGGTTACTTGACTAGTATACAGATCAAATTCACGTTACGGTACATCTAATAAGAAAAAAATTGAGCGTGAGTATTACGTCCAGTGCTATACTTATAAGATTGCAGTACACATATACAAGAATAGATCTGTGAGGCTATAGTTTTACGGTGTATAGCGTTTGGCTTCCGCCGTGACTTGCGTGGGCAAACTGCACCTAAGGTGTAGGACGCTTCGCCAACGCTATTTCCGTTACGTTTCCCCGCGCAATATGAAATAAAATTAAAAAAAAAATATAGAAAACGGCAAAAAACGAATTAAAGATATATTGTAACGTCAACAGAGAAAACCAAGAATCTAGTAGATTAAGAGAATATAAGTCAAAAAATTATTCCACTGTTCAATCTAAGTTATGCGAGCTTATAGAATACAATAGAATAGTATTTTTTCTTTACAAACATATCATATTTATCAGCCATATAATTTTCTCAAGGTGTATACCTAGAAATATCTTATCAAACATTTGAAATAACACTTTTTTAGTTTGATATCACGACCAAAAAAATCGGAAATATTTTTTTTATTTACAAAAACTCCGAAAAAAAAATTACTAAACACAACTTTAATTTAGATAATAATAAAATTAACCAAAAAAAATCCGATTTAAATGGAAAAAAAAATTGCAAATAACTTAAAAACCCTCGAAATAAGTATATTAATAAGTGTATTAAATAGTTGATAATAGTAAAAAAAAAATTATTTAATTAAAAATAGGCTAATTAAACTGTATGGATTATTAATTTTACAATATTCAAGGTATTTACCGTTAAAAAAAAACAGTTTTAAATGCAAATTCCACGTTTTTCTGCATGCCAACAACGCATCTTAGGCAATTCAGAACTTGAGGTACATAGAAAAGCGAATGAAAAAAAATGGCATTTACTCCAAGAATCTTAAAATAACCCGTGCAGTACGATGATGAAGGCAAAAGCCTTGAGATATTATGAAGGAAAGAAAAGGGAAGACATAAAAATTGTCCAAGAATGTACAATAATAATGGTGATCATGGTGCACTACTGCCATTATCATCACCAACAACAAGTCGAGTAGAATATCTTGCACCTCTGCAATTATCCATCTTCTATACTGAGAGAGTACCGCGAGCGCATTCCTCGCAAACTGGTTGCAAAAGTGGTTTGAAAATAATATATTGATGATGCGGTAAAGTCGACACATACATAAATTTAGTAACGTGAATATTTGAGGCGTCATGCCGCGAGACATGGAATGACATGAAAGAAAAAGTAGAACTTACCAAGACGAGTTTGAGTATCCAAATCATGCGGACACGTGGACTACACCGTGATTAACATCGAAATAGATGATCATAATGATTTATCACGCTTCACTGAGCTCATTCGAGTGTTTCATATTAGAAGAAGCACAGACACAACGAGGAACTTGCAGCAGAATGGATGAACATGATCGTCGCGAGACTAGTCGCAGAAAGAGAAGAGGATCGCAGCTCGTGCCTGAGGAACTCGCACTGTTTCGTATGTGGATCGCCATGCACGCATCGATGGCCACGTTAACTGTACACGTGGGGTTGTTACTCTCAAAGAAATGTACACTAATATTCTTATACTGCCACAATTTATCAACTGTCTATTTAATTAAACCTCTCTATCACAAAGCAAACACTCCAGAACACTTGCTATCTAACACTCGTCATAATATATTTAATCAAACAACCAAATAATAAAATGAACAAGAATATCCAAAAAAAAACTTTATAAATAGTTAAACTGCCGAGAGAATAGCAGATAACATTTTTTTATGTTAGTTTCTCAATAACTCAGTAAAAAAAAAAAGGCAAATAACAAAAAATATTATATTTTTATAAAATGACAAAAAATTAAATTTCCTACCAAAAAATATAGAACTAAGGTCTTACATTTTTTTTTTTTTTTTCATATTTTGCAAACTATAAATTTTTAAAAATTAAAAATTTCTCAAAAACTATGTAAAATTTGAAAAAATTTATTTTACATTTTTTGTAGGAAATTTAATGGTGAATTATTGATTTATAGTAATATTTTTTGTTATCTTAATTATTTATAGAGTTATCACCAAAAAACTAAAAAAAAAAACTTCGCGAAATCGACAAGATACCCAATGGGGGTTTTAAGTTTTTTTTTTTTACATGTTTAAATTAGTTAGGTTTAAATATTTTTATAAACAAATTTCAAGGATACAGCATGGTATCAGTATATAGGTACTGTTTATAGAAATTGAGACAATAAACAGTAGTAAAGACTTGATAGCCACTTGATGTGGCGGAGCACGTCGATCGTCAATCAACGTATCTACCACTTTGTTAATCCAACTTGGTAATTATATCGGATAATTTTAACAAGATATATCCTCTCTGTCTGCAACGTCACAAAAAATAACTCCAGCTAATATTGATATATTATTATCGTGATTGAAAACGACACAGAAAGACGTTGATTACTTGAACAATAGGTGTAGACATTTGTGTATAGTTATTTTTATGTTCAATTTACATAATTTAACGGTAAAAAAAAAAAATCACTTCTTGACCGTTCCGGTAATAAGCACTATTACAAACCTGATGATACGTGCTTGAGAAGCCGGAAATATCCTCTAAACACTTAATTATATATGTATATCTAAAGACATTATTTAAATTATCTACTGAACTTTAACATTTTATACATAATTTGACAGCTATAAAATTCTTAACAAGAAATTAAATCTAAAATTTCAATAATTAAATAAAAATAAATAAAAAAATCAACTAATCCAACATTCAATATTTTTTTTTTTCATGCTCTACTTGTAAAAGTCAACAAATAAATAAATTTGCTTACTTTTATTCATAAAAATTTATGATACATAAATTTTTCTCCTTTTTTCAATACTCAAAAAGTATTAATAATTAATTTTTTCATATCTAAAACTAAAAAAAAATGTTAATAACTCTGTTCACATGTCAAAAAAATAGTTTTGTAAATCGTTGCTATCCGGAGCCTAAAATCAGAGATCTTAATCTGACTAAAAACCTCACTTTAAACTTCTGTGTTGATCGTTAAGCACAAGAATGATCGTTTGACCGCGACTGCATCATGAGATTAACAGCAAAGTTGTCGGCATTAATTGCTATAGGTTAACGACCGCATCGTAGTAGCCAAATGTAGCTTATTTTACAAGTGAAAGTGGACCACTTGAGAGTAAATAGACACGGAATGCGGAGAAGACATTAAAAATTCAACTAAATTCATCAATTGAAAGCTGAGCAATGAGTTCTGTTTGAATTATATCAAGCGTAGAATTTAAATTTACCAGATTTATCACGCTTTAATAACGTTTTTGGTGATACAAATCAAGACCGAAAGAAGATCAGATGATGCAGGGTCGATGAACCTTTAAAAAAATCTAAATATTACACGAAGGTGTATAGCAGCCCTACATCATATACGATTACTAACAAAATACCGTATGTATGGTTCATGGACGATTAAAGATTTTTTCTTAATATCTGCAACATCCGTTTGCCTCTAATTAACAATAACTAGATGAGAGTATACCGTGCAAAAAAAGTTTATTATGTTCTGCCAAGTCGGTTAGCGGGGATCTAACGCGACGTGCATTATGGTTAATTGATAGTTGAAGAAGAAGAGAAGTAATTAGCAATGAATTAAATTAAAAATCTTCAAGACATTTTGATGCTTGCAACAAAGTATCTTTTACTCAACAACCGTGTTTTTGAACGGGAAAATCAGTGTGTCTAAAACCAAAAAGGCATATCGTCAAAAAAAATGAAAGGGACATTTTACTTCTCAATATCCTTGACAAGGCTGTGAGATAGACAAATTTTGTTAAGGACCTTTTTTCTAGGCAATAAAATTCTCTACAAAAAAGATATCTTGATAAAAATTTATATCTTCAGTAGTTTTAAAGATATTTTGAGTTAAATCAGCGAGATAATTTTTATATACTAACAAACTTGAAAAATATTGAGAACACTTAAACTATTAATATCTTGATAAGGATAAGAGATAGACAAATTTTGCTAGGGACCTTTTTTGTAGCTAATAAAATTTTCTACAAAAAAGATATCTTGACAAAAATTTCTTACTGCAATAGTTTTGAAGATATTTTGATCTAAACTATTTAAATAGTTTTTTATATATGCCTATTTGACTTTAAACACGCATTATATTAGAATTAACATTTGTTAGGTATAGATAGACAAAGCCTTCATCAGCTTATTCTGCCTAATGAAAGCAATGCTTGGACACTGTATAATGCTATTTATAAACACTTGCAAGCGCGTGACTCTCTGTCCCATCGTCTTCCGCCTTCTTTGCTCACACGCCTTTGACAATTATTTGGAACGAACATTTCTTTTCTTTTTTTTGCTAAAACACGTGTTGTGGTTATTCCATGAATGCTAAGTCTATATATTGATTAAAAAGACGAGCACGCTGGCTTGAAACACGTAATAAGAATGGGCCGCTAGTCTGTAACAACTCTTAGCCGACTAGCCGTACTCAGGGAATCATTAATGAGCTTCCAGAGTATAGTAATTATACACAAAGTGCATATACACATCTAAACAGGTGCAGTCATTATTCGAATATACTCATCATAAATCTTGTAAATATATATCGCGTGTCTAAAACCGCAAAAGAGCAGTCTATCATCAAAAAATTGAGAACATATTTTTTACTTGCTAATATCTTGATAAAAATACAAATTAGACGAATTTTGTTAAGGACCTTTTTTATAGATAATAAAATTCTCTATAAAAAATATCTCTTGTCAAAAATTCCTATCTTCAGTAGTTTCAAAGATACTTTGATCTAAAACATCAAGATAATTTTTCATGTATACGTTGTTTTGGCTTTAGATACACGCGACATTTTATTTTGTTGATATCTCGATAAAAATGTGATTTACAAAAATTTTGTTAGATACCTTTTTTATAGCTAATAAAATTCTCTACAAAAAAGATCTCTTGACAAAAATTTCAATCTTCAATAGCTTTAAAGATATCTTGATTTAAAACAACTTTTGACTTTAAAAACGCAATATTCTTGAAAAAAAAAAGTTGCTTTCCAAAATTAGATAATCTTTAGATATTTTTCTCCTTCTTCGCGTATACTTTTTTACTCGATATTCTATATATTCATAATACCACATAATAGCTAAACAATTAGTATAGCATAATAACAGAAGCCAAAATTACTTTTCCAAGAAAAATTATTTTCTTTACAGTGAAAACTCATTAGCATTCCCATTCAATCATCCAATTTAGCTTGAATAAAAAAATTTTAAATTTGAGATTACAGTCAATTGAATGAACAAAAATTTATTTTTAAAAAGTGACGTTGAATTGATTGAAGTCAATCTTCTCCAGGATAATAAAAAAATCCATAATAGGTCAATGTCAGTCTGCAAACTATTCTATGATGGTGTATAGGGTCATTAACTACATACGGAAGAGTCGATGCATGCACAAGATAACTTTCACAACTACAAAAGCATCACAGAAGCAAATGTGTGTATGTGGAAGATGCACGAAGGACAGACAATTCACCACCTCCGCGCTCGCCCACACAATTAAATATCTCGATAACACCGTCAATTAGATAAAAAAAAGAAAGTGAGAGTATTACAAAAGAAAAAAAAAGGAATTTAATCAATTCCCATGAGTGGTGTAAACACATACGAATTATCTAGAAAGTCGTAAGTATTGTCAGAATATTATACCAACGTGATTTCCATTGGATTTTCTCACCGAGACGCGAAACTATTCGTTTTATCCAAGGATCTGTTCATGAAAATGGGGACAAGGTGTAAAAGATGACTTAAAACATTTGTAAATGCCTCCTACAGATTTCATGACTTGAATAATTTCATTTGTGATCCATGCTGTACATCAACCCAGCTCTTAGTGTCAATATAAGATGGAAGACAGAAGGTAAAATGGGCGTTGCGTTGGAATTAACCGAGAAAAAGTGGTGAAAATTGTTACGAATTAGCGGTGGAAGGTCATGAAGATCTCAAGTTAATTGCAATCGACGTTCGTCAAGCTGAACGTGAACTGAGAACGCGCCCGGAAGTGACTCAAGCGAAACGACAGAAACGGAACAGAGGAAAAGAAGTATACTTACATTATAGTATACTACTTCATGTCTGAAGAATATAGAACTGACTTTTATGGAGAGCTTAATATTTCTTTGATAGATTATTCAATTTTTTACTCTATACACCGTCAAAATCACTTGCGCAAACTTTGAAGTTTTTTTCTATTCACATTTCTGCTCAAAGGGAAACTACCAAAAGTAAAAAATTATTACAATGAAAGTAAAATACTGTAATTATTCTTAATAATTATGTTGAAATTGTTTTAAAAAAAACCAAAAACTTCGCAAAACAAAATTTTTTTCATTCTTCAAACTTGTAAAACACGACGTTTAAAGGTTTTTGAAAAAAAAAAAAAAAAGTAAAAACATTCATATTCTTGGTACAATGGGGGTAAAATATAATTATTCTTAATGTTTATGTTGCAATCGTAAAAAAAAAAAAAAAACCAAAAACTTTTTTTTTTAAGTAAAGAAACCAAAAATTTTACCAAAAATAAATTTTAAATCTTTGAAAACACGACAGTTAAAGATTTTTGGAAAAAAAAAAATTTTTCACATTTTTGTTGGGAATTAAATTTGTAGTCCTATAGCTACACTATTTAAAAAAGTCTTTGATAGAATTAAAATTTAATAATAAACTAAAAATTAAAAAAAATATATTGTCATTTTAGAAATATTTTTTTAAAAAAAAAAGAGAAAAAAAATTTTTTAATTACAAAAAACAAAACTCAAAAAAAAAGTTATTTAATCAGTATATCATTAAAGTTAATTACCAATGTACTAAAATAATTTTTGCTCACCAAATACATATATTTAATAAGTAATCATATGACAGGTATAAAATGACTTTCACTGGAAAATATATATATATATATCAAAATATATCAACGTAAGTAATAATTTGTGATCAAGAAAAATAATCAAGTAAGAGAAATCGAGCGTATTTCCTTAAATACGTAGGTGTAAACGTCATTCCAAAAACCCACACGATTGCAACAACCTCTAAGATTGTTTATATTATCCCTATTATACACATACACGTATTTAATCACTCAACAAAATTATTTTCAAAAACAAAAAAAAAAACAAATGTAAAAATAAAATTTAAGTAATAACGCAGAATTGCAGAAGATAATAGAGTTATGCATGAGTAAAGATGCATTGAAGTCACAATATAACAATTACGTTCCTCCTTGAGGGCCGGACAAATCCGCCGGAAGTATATATATAGCTCGCCTAAAAAAAAAAACATCGAGATGTCCCATAAGGACAAACCCACGCTCAATTATTTCTCAATATGCAATAATATTTTTCTCAGTACTTAATAAGTATATTATAAACAATCTATTAAATTTCTTCAAAAATTTAAAACAATGGCTATACAGATTTTCCTGTGAACTTGGCCTAATCCTAATACATAGACATTGTAATGTATGTATAGACCCTTTCGTTTTCTACCAATAGAATTTAAATTACCGCTATTGCAGCAGTATTACCATTTTAAGATGATGTAAAAGCACTGAATATATTAAAAAAAAAAAAAAAACCAAAAACTTTTTTTTTTAAGTAAAGAAACCAAAAATTTTACCAAAAATAAATTTTAAATCTTTGAAAACACGACAGTTAAAGATTTTTGGAAAAAAAAAAATTTTTCACATTTTTGTTGGGAATTAAATTTGTAGTCCTATAGCTACACTATTTAAAAAAGTCTTTGATAGAATTAAAATTTAATAATAAACTAAAAATTAAAAAAAATATATTGTCATTTTAGAAATATTTTTTTAAAAAAAAAAGAGAAAAAAAATTTTTTAATTACAAAAAACAAAACTCAAAAAAAAAGTTATTTAATCAGTATATCATTAAAGTTAATTACCAATGTACTAAAATAATTTTTGCTCACCAAATACATATATTTAATAAGTAATCATATGACAGGTATAAAATGACTTTCACTGGAAAATATATATATATATATCAAAATATATCAACGTAAGTAATAATTTGTGATCAAGAAAAATAATCAAGTAAGAGAAATCGAGCGTATTTCCTTAAATACGTAGGTGTAAACGTCATTCCAAAAACCCACACGATTGCAACAACCTCTAAGATTGTTTATATTATCCCTATTATACACATACACGTATTTAATCACTCAACAAAATTATTTTCAAAAACAAAAAAAAAAACAAATGTAAAAATAAAATTTAAGTAATAACGCAGAATTGCAGAAGATAATAGAGTTATGCATGAGTAAAGATGCATTGAAGTCACAATATAACAATTACGTTCCTCCTTGAGGGCCGGACAAATCCGCCGGAAGTATATATATAGCTCGCCTAAAAAAAAAAACATCGAGATGTCCCATAAGGACAAACCCACGCTCAATTATTTCTCAATATGCAATAATATTTTTCTCAGTACTTAATAAGTATATTATAAACAATCTATTAAATTTCTTCAAAAATTTAAAACAATGGCTATACAGATTTTCCTGTGAACTTGGCCTAATCCTAATACATAGACATTGTAATGTATGTATAGACCCTTTCGTTTTCTACCAATAGAATTTAAATTACCGCTATTGCAGCAGTATTACCATTTTAAGATGATGTAAAAGCACTGAATATATCGAAAAAAAAAGTTTTTTCCAACGCCTTTAACTTAATTTACAAGATTTCTTTCTTATACATACTCTTGCAAAATCGGCTTAAACAGCTTAAAACCTCATTAATATAATATAAAAAAATATAAATATATGTATAAGAAATAGGAGAATGTGATTTTAATTGTTCTTAAGACTTATAAGACTGGTTTTACAACATTGCGAATAAGGTATCGAGTAACTGAGCTGGCTCAGAAGTTAATATTTTTGTTTATGATTGACCTACAAGCATAATCATATCACCTTGACATTGCAGAACATACTTACAACATAAAACCAACCAAACCAACCTAAACTATATACTATTTCCAGCCGATAAACACAAAAAATATTGAAATATCACGTTCTTAAACCGAAAAAAGCGTAAAGAAAAATGTTTTTTACTGTTTTAAATCATGATATCTTTAAAACTAAGGATCATAACGATTTTTTTCAAGAGATCTTTTTTATAGAGAATTTTATTAGCTATAAAATAGGTCCTTAACAAAATTTCTCTAACTTGCATCCTTATCAAGATATCTGCAAGTAAAAAGGTCGGAGTTTTTTAGCGATACACCTTTTTGGCTTTAGACATGCGATATATCATTTGAAGCAATGGAACTTGATTAAAAAAACATCTAAACTACAGAACGTAAAAACCTCGAGAAAAACACGTCAATGCAATTTTAAACCTTGGATTAATTAAAAAAAAAAAATGTGGGATATAAAGTAAAAACTGCCTTGAATCATGTAACTTACATAAATGGTCGATACGGAAGCATTTCTGAATAAATCCCGAACGTCATCAATGTCCAGGTCGCAAGACGACGTTTTTGGCGCCGTTCGTGGCGCAAACATAACTTGACTCGCCATTAAAAAAATATTGAAAAACCCCAATATAAGATATCCAGACTAAAATCAACTTTAGCGAAGTTTCTTCTTTGTTTTATCACAGTTTGCAACCATCACAAACACACACTAAAGCATCAGCACCGCATGTCACACACGAAACAACTGGTAACACATGTTTCATTAACAACCCGAAATTTTCACAATAAGAAAATCATCGGGTTAACGTGTATTAAAACGAAGCACAAGGCAAGGAAGAACACAATCGACTGCGAATACTATGGAGTGTGCGAGTTAGGAAACACGGCGGGACTGAAGAGGTGAGACTGCTGAAAGCTAGTAGAGGGAGAGACGAGCTGAAGAGAGCGTCCTTAACTGCCAGTCGGGCCTTGATACTTGTGGGACTAACAGAGAGCCATGAGTCAGCTCTAGCAAAAGATGATGATACAGGACGATTGTGTGCAGCCTTGTGCACTGTAATTATTCGAAATGCCCATTCAACAAGGAATCTATAGATACAATTTCATCTGAATCACTCTTTTATCAGCCACCATGATGCATCATGCACTACTTGTGCCAATAAACGTGCCTGATGAATCAAAAATACATATAGTTACAAGTGCTTAGATATTTTATTAAGTGTCTAAAAAGGGTCATGAACGGTCAAGAGATGTATATTAAAGTCTATTCCGAATTTTGTAGATTGATAAATTGTATTTTCAATATCGAGAAAGTCAAAACAGAAGATTTTAATTAGGTATAAACTTAACTTTCAGGTAAAGAAAGCATTATTTTGCATATTAACTCGTAAAGTTTGGTAAATTCATGATTTTCCATCAATGTATAGGTGCATCCACTCTCTACATTGATCACTTTCTCTTTTATTCACTTCCAATTATCGTCATTTATAAACTTTAGTCAACCATAAATGGTGAACGCACTGGATAAGGAAGAGCACGAGTAATTCAAGTCTAAATGTATAATTTTTTTTTTAACTTAGTTAAACCTTGAATTAAAAATATATATGATTTTTACATGAATGAATAAAATGATAGAAGGTAATTTACGGTAAGTTAACAGTGTTATCTAACAAAAGGTGTAAGCTATAAAAAGTTTTAGGAAAATTGTGCTAAAAATATTTAAAGAAAAATTGGAAAATACAGATTTTTCTTTCAACTAGTAATTTAATCAATTTATTGCTATACTAAGCATAAAATATATGATTTTTTTTTTACTCTAAGATTTTTTTGTAAGCAGACAAATAATCAACAGCTTCGAAAATATAGTATATTGTGTGGCAAGTGTACAAAAGCGGCAGTTTTTTGACAACGTGCAAGTTTGTCACGAATACATTCGCTGGACGAGTATGAGGGTTGTACAGGAGCCGATGGAAAGTGCCATAATCAAACGAGTTCTTGCGAATGTAGTCCCGGGGAGTACAAACTTCACGCGATCAACATTACCGCCATTGTCCACATGCCGCACACGATATTTTTGCAACAAATGTCAATAGTTCTCGATTTTTTTCACTTTGATGCCGCCATTGATTGTCCTAATTTTTTAACAACTGACATTAGTGTCTAAAAAAACCGGAGGAACCGTCAGAAAAGAGGCTACTTTACGCACTAGTGAAAAAAAGCACTTTAGGCACGAATGTCAGCTGTGAAAAAATCAGCCACTTTACGGCGGCTGAAGAGTGAAAAAAACGAGCTTTATCGACATGTGTTGCAAAATAGTACATTGTTCACCAAGGGAGCAAAAGAGGTCATTTCGACCGTGAAAAGTCAGAATAACCTCTTTTGCATTCCGAGGTAAACAAAAACAAAAAATATACTATTTTTCGTCGTAGCGGGAGCAAAAACTCCATTTACTCCCGCTCTGACGAAAAAGTTTTTTCGTGATAACGGGAGCAAAAACCCTATTTTCCCCCGCTACGACGAAAAATAGTATGTTTACCTCGGGATGCAAAAGAGGTTATTTTGACTTTTCACGGTCGAAATGACCTCTTTTGCTCCCTTGGTGAACAATGTACTATTTGATTGTTATTTCGGTTGTTTTTAATCCTGAAATTATTAAAGATAACTTCTAGAAAAATTAATTTTTTAATTGCTTAATAAGCAAACGGTTTGCAAATCGTCGGGTTCTCTGAAGACTACAACAAAAGAACATCGAGAACTATTTCTTACTAATGTTATCTTTCCGAATCTCTAGCCCCTATTTTCCACCTAATTTAAATCTAACTTTCCATTTCAAGCATGGTAAAAAGAAGTATGCGCAACACGGGAGAAAAGTCAGTCATCACAACCCGCGTGGTTGTCACCCTCGGCTTGGATTAGTTGGATATCTTTAGATTAATAGCTTGGATGGGTTTGAATTTCAGCAAAATCGGTCAATTAGTTTAGAAATAGCAGCCATTTTAAAATTTCGAAATCACTAAAAATACTATTATCATACCTTATTTTTGAAATACCTTAAAAATGAGGAAAAGTAGCTCATTTCCCGATAGAGCATACTAAAGTTTATAAATTTACCTTTATGAAACTTTTATTACATGCAATTTTGATTGTTTTTAATGAGGATCAAAACTACAAATATTTTTAAGGGATAAAAATTTAAGAAAAATATTAAATCTACCTTCTATTTCGGGTAAAACCAAATGACGTTTTTTTAATATTCAACTCTGACGACAGCAAAAAAAGAGGTAAAATATCAATCATAAAATATCATTGTCTTTGGTTAGAACCATCAAAAATCATCATTTCTAAGAGAGAAATACTCTTTAGGTATGAAGTAATAGCAGAGAGAAAGTATGATAATAAATGTTCGGATGAAAAAAACGAGGGTTATCGATTGTCGATAGTCATTATTGTCTGACTTAATAACCTGACAATTTTTTTACTCCCTAATAAATAATAACAATAATAAATGAACGACAATTTCTACGAACAACAGCAGCAGCATTATAAATTCTCTGATGTAATTTGTTAATTAAAACAAAATGTTTTTCACGCCTATGAATATTCAGTGCAAAAAAAGAAAAGTCCAGTTTTAATTCCAAGACACTTTTCAATGAATCACAGCAAAAAAAAAACCTAATTAGTCATCTAACTGCCACCATTTTGTATACTCTTCTTGCAACACTGCTAAAATGACGATACAATTAAAAATACTCGTAAAAAAAATTACACCTAACTAACAAAACCAAGAGATTTGGCGATAAGACAAAGCGAAATTGAAGAGTTCGTATTTATAATCATTAGATTTTTTTGTCACCCTCCTAAACCTATCATTGCATCGGATTATAGAGTTCCATCCAAAGTTGGGCAGGCGCCAAGTACGAATCTTCGTCAATAACGAGGTCGCATGACAAATCGATTGTACACTGCAATAGTGAGAAAAAAAAGAATTGCAGCAAAGATTTACGACAATCGCAGTGAAATTTACACACAGGACGATTCATCAGTAGCAAGCCATCAACTTTTTTTGTCGTATTCACAGACAAGAGTATAATTTTGTCCCATTTTTATGTCGCAGCAGAGTCGAAAATTCCCTCGATTAGCGGCTATAAAACCGCGCAAGTCTCATTTAAATGAGCATAGCCACAGATATGAAATAAATAACCTTGTGCACAGGAAGCAGCCAGCTATATACGTCACTGGAAGACTCGCGATCATATCTCTGAGCGACATGGACGTGATTTCTATAAGCGACCCTACCGGTAATCGACCTGGTCGTGCAGGCGACAAAGAAATCCTGACCCTGAACTCCATGAGGGGAGTAACAGCCGGCTCATTCATCTTCAAATCGCTGTGAAAACATTTAAATTTCATCGTTAAAACTTACCGTCCGAGTGTCATAGGTGTCGGTGAAGTGTTCTGGGTCCCCGGTGACCGCGTGCTGCTGCTCAGCCGGACCCTTGCGTCGATCATCGCCCATGTTACGGTCCATCGATGCGAAAACATGGACAGCCAGGTGGGCCTGAGGCTCGTCGTTGTTTATCTGCACAGGATGCTGATTGTTTTCTTCAGCGGCTTCCTCGGCTGGCTCTGGATTTTTCGTCGACGACCTGGATGACTTGGCGGCGAATATTCGCGAAATCGTACTCCACATTCAATGAGTCAACTGACAAAATTACTGCAGTCTGTTTCAACTAGTCCGTGATTTCGTCATCTCAATTTCCATCTCTGAAATCATGATTTTGTATCAATTATACATAATTAACATTGTTTAGAATCATTAATACACTATTTCTACGACATGTCGACAATTTTCGAGCTCATTTTTCAAATAATTTCATGTGTTTTGTCATCGAAATTTAATCTAAAAAGTGAATATAATGTGGTAAACGGGTTTTTAATTACTATTAATCACTCACGCGAGCTGTTGAGCGTGATAGAACAAGATTTGTAGAATCGTTGGAATGTAACTGAGAGGAAAAAGGCAATGAAAATGATCTTTGTGACCTTTTTAACTTTCTTTCTCGAATTTCGCACAGCACTTGCTCGCGACATACCATATCTAAATGATCATGAAGCAGTTTCTGACACCACCACGTTTGTTGCTATTTTTGTCAACAAGTTCTGGTGAGTTACTGCGAGAGGTGCTCATGCAATGTGCACGTCTATCGATTTTGCGCCCAAACGAAAGTGGCACGATTCTCTCCTGTCCGCGATGCTGAGAGAAATCAAGTGGGAGAGGTCCATCCTCGTGGCCTCTATATCCCATAAGAGTCATCAGAGCAGCTTTGAAATGATAAAAAGTCTGCCTAAGGGCTCGAAAATTGTCGGGAAATACGTAAGAAACTGGCGGTGCTGTGTGGCACACGCGTAAATGGGCGTACCTGTTCTCTCCGCACCAAATTTACAACCGTTTTTTACGAGCTACTGCGACACTAAATCCACATACAACCGTATACACTTGAGATTTAGACAAATAACTAAACAATAAATGACTCAATACTGCCAAATAAACCGGTAGGCTAATGATGCACTTGGAAAAAAAAAGTTTTGCTCATTCGCTGTACTTCTGATCACCGAGTCATCCGTTTAACACTATCATTGAGTCACTACATGCACGCACACACAAAACCAAAACGTTGAAGGTTCAATTTAGACGCTTGTTAACACGTCCCAACGGGTTTCTGCCACACAATAAACACGATATCCAACTATGTTGTCAACACGAAAAATCCAAGTCTCCGAGAAACTCCATGTTCAACATCCACGGCACGTTCGCCGACCATCGTTGAAGGTGCAAGGAAGATGGAGAAGCTCGCAACTGCGCCGGATCGACTTATCGAAAGGTTTACCGCACACAACTTCACGGCATTCGTTTTGCAACCAGCAAGAGCCGCCATCTTTTAGTAGAAATCACTAGATACCGACATTACCGACGGGACACACACTTGGCGCATGCACCACGTAAAATGGCGCGCGGGAAAAGTGGGTTTAAAAATTAAATATTGGAAAAAAAAATGTTACTTTACGTTATTGAAACGTATGTACATCGCTTTATTTACATTGTAAGTAAAAGTATTTTGCATTAGCTGACCCAGAAATATGTCTTTTCTTAAATATACGTTCACATTTTTACAAAATAATTAATTAAACGTCATTAACTATAAACAAGATGGCTGATAGACATAACTGAGAACAATTACATCATTCGCAAATTAGTAAATTATAATTAAACAATAATAATTTTATTATTATGATTAACTTATCTCTATCGTTGCATTGAAGTGTTATCAATAAACTGGTTTGTAATAAAAAAAATAGAAAAAAAATCAGGACCGATAGTCACGAGCATTCAGTTGAGGTTACAAACATGACGTCAAACGTCCGTGATGTAATGTATCGATAGAGTTAGAAAAAAGTATCAATTTTTCTGAGGAAGATGGATATTTTTTTTCAGCTTTAAAATAAAATTTTATTGAAGATGAAGTATAGAGTGATGGAAAATCAAGAAGCTAAAAGACCAATCATCAATTTTGCAAGAAAGCTGACTCGGGAAAATGATGATGATCAATTATTAAAGTGTAGATAAATGCTACGCAGTTGACAGCCAGTAATTTTCCAATTTCCTCACATTGTTGTGCTTATCAAGATATTCTGATGGCTACAATCATATACCTCATATCATCATAGGTATATAATTTTTTTCCCCGCTAAATCTCTTTGAGAGCGCTGTATAATCACATCAGCTTTGCTAATGACAACCACAGCTCTTTACTACCATATTCTTGTACTTTTTTAGGATAACGTTACCAGTCAAATCGGTGAAGTAGAGTACAGATATGGGGGAGAGCTTAGTCGGCGCACAGCAAGGTTTAGGAACCTTACCCGGATTCACCAAATGCACAAGGGTTTGTACGATAGCGTGATTCGTGGCATTCATGTGAGCGTTCAACGGGAAATTACATTCACCGCTGCAATAATAAGCATCGTAGCCATCCGGTGCTATAATCCAATCCTGAAAATCCCCAACAATCAGTTTAATAGAAAAACAAACAAACAAACAAAAATTAATAAAACAATTGTAATTAATTTTTTCCATCATACCTGCCACTGTAGATCGCGAAAACTCACGTAAAGCGTGTGCATTTTGCATGTTCTCGGTGTATATTGCATTGCAGGATCTGAAATCATTTTTATTATACATTTATAATAATCTTTCATAGCCATACGTAATAATTACATGAAATTTGCATTGAGATTTTTTCTACAGTTAGTTTAGAGATCGAAAAATACCCAAAAAAAATTTGTAACACCCTAACGTCGTTTTAAACTATCAGTTGCAAAAAACTCAAAAGCAGGCATGCACATGCTAGTATTATATATTAGGAATATATTTAAAAAATTACCCGTGTATGGACTGCGATACTCAAGTGTCGACGAGTCGCTCTTTCTTCTTCGGCGAGACTCGCGCTTCTGTCGGATTTTTTTCTCGCGAATTCCCGAGCTCTTGAAGTATCCAACCATGAAGGGTTGTTTGTCAACATCACCTTGGAATCCAACTATGCCAACATCTTCCGGTTTCATTTCATGCACTGTAATCAAATAATCATGTCAAATTATATAAGGAAATATCACACACACACACATGTGTGTATATATTTTCGGTATATTTATATACTCTTAAATGATTTTTCAGCCAATAAATCTGGCGAAAAAGAGGAATATTACAGACATTTAACGTGTATGATGGAGATTGCTTGTCCTGCAATCATGCCAAGCATAATTATACCATCTCAACACTCAGAACTGTTCATTAGAACGGCCACGAACCGTCTCGTGCACAGTTTATTAATAGTCAACCTTCATGAATATTAACTATTAAGGACTCTCTCAGCACCCTGTGATTGTGTCTGAGCCATTCACTTTGTCCAATCTAAAACGCACGGTCCCCGCGTGTCTTATTATATTATACCGAGGCAAATTATAATTTTTCATCTCTATTATAAAAGCCCTGTATCGAGTAATTATACGAGAAGCATCAGAACATCGGAAAAACTTTGACGATCAATTACAAATCTGCATCATGATCTACTGATGTATATTGCAAACGTGTGCAAGGTCAATGTGCTGCTGTAAAAAAAGAAAATACAAATAAATAAATAAAAAAATTGATTGCCTCTGGCATGTCCATACAGACGCGAGCTCTGCGCGAGCGTACGGAAAAGAGCGCAGAAAAAAAAGCTGATGAATGGGCCCAGGTGAACGCTACACTGGATAAACAGAGAGACAGTAAAAAGACGAAGCCGTGTGTGCACACAGAAGCATCTTTAACGACTTCAAGAGGCTCCAACATCTCCCAGCATCAACACATTAAAAAAAACCTACACTTCTACAATTCAAATATAAACCCGCATATAAATAATAACCATAAGTATAGTGAACATATACACTCTCTGCGTGAAAACCGATAAAATATTCAAAAAATTTTATATCCATTCCAATCATATCGAACCAATAACCCAGATTTTACAATTTAAGCAGGCATATATTTCTCACAGAAGCAAAAAACGAAGCAAAAAAATCCAAACTTCTGCGGATGGGAGATT
Source organism: Macrocentrus cingulum (assembly GCA_002156465.1). NCBI lineage: Eukaryota > Metazoa > Arthropoda > Insecta > Hymenoptera > Braconidae > Macrocentrus > Macrocentrus cingulum. The sequence goes on along the minus strand of MVJL01006487.1, from coordinate 81,570 downwards.
TTAACAAGCGCGTGGGTGTACAACCGGGTTTGAAAGATATATCTAACTGCTTTCGAAAGTGTGTATAGTAGTTTATAAACGTTTATTACACTTGGAATGATGCGAGAAAAAATGCTGCATCGCGGAAATTTCCTAGTAAATATATATCTCCGACATCATAACAAATATGTGCGACAATCACACAGCAAATATAATGGACTGTGCGACTCCCGTCATGAGCAATTATACGGTGAAGTGAAAATAAGTGATTATCGCAAGATATTTTGCATTAGCACACGCGTATACGCATATCATATGTACTCGTGGTTCGTATATACAACTCTCAACCGATGTCTCGGCTATATTGAATGATCAAAGGTAAACCGGTTGTCGAGAGGGGTTTCGGGGTGAAGCGAAAACAAAGTCAGATACAATGTGAGATACATGAGAAAGAATGAAATGAAAGATGAGAGAAACGCCACGAAGAAACACACAAATGTGATCTAGGTGCGGCAAATTGATTTCTCTCGCTTTGTCCACAAGCACTTTTGTTTATATGTGCGTGTGTTTATACATACTTTAATGTGTATTGAAAGGACGCCTGAAAAATTTGTATATTTATCGCGGTTGAAATGATGTTGCGATATTGTGAAAAAAAAAAATTATCATTCTAAAAGGAGGAAAAAATCAAGTGAAAGATGATGACATTGCGCCCAAAAGTCCACACGCGGCCAACAGGTGTATCCACTTTTCTTATCCGATCGTAGATCGTCCAGTCCCCTCTGGAGTCTCTTCATATACTTCTTACTCGTATCCTCGCTGCCTTAACTCACCACTTGATCTCGAATTCGGTGGCGGAATTTAATTCACTGACGAGGACTTTTATCTGCTGCCATCGGCAAGTCTCGTCGTTTCAATGTAGAAATATATACGACAGTTATTATATCGAGTAACTAATATGCCAAAAAGGCGTTTGGGTTTAAAAAAAATTCTTCAAACTAACAATTATTCAATATTATTAATGTTTTAAATATTTAAAATAAGTTTTAGACGTTTAGTTCAATGAAATTTTGCCATTTTCATGTTTTTTTCCAAGTTTTCTATCGATAAATCAACAAACAAAAAAAGTTAACAAAATTTTTAATAGTGTTAAATGATTAAAGATTAAATAATCTAATAAAAAAAATGTAGATTAAAATTTTTTGTCACTCTCTTAGTTTTTCAAAAATTTCGAACTTTTAAAAAATCTCGAAAACCAAGCAAAATAATGCAAAAATTTACTCTACATTTTTTGTAGAAAATTAAATTATCTATCATTTAACTCAAATGATATTTTTCGCTATCTCGCTTATTTACTGAGTTATCGAGAGCGATGTGATACAATACAGGCACACACACAGGGGTGTTTAAAGGTGTTTAGACAGTTTAATTGATAATAGATTTCTTGGATATTTCCGCGTTCAGTAGGTACATTTTAAATGTCATCAATCATATATATGATTTTTGCGGGTTTTGGCGCGACAGCCTTTGAAAGTTTCTAAACTAACGCCATAAGTACTCGCGTGGGAATGCCGCGGTCTAAACTTCCTCCACAGACAATAAATAAAACGATTTTCGTTCAAGTTAGCCGTCTTGTAGCATCTTAAGTCACCGTGAAATTTTTAAAAACATGGAGAAAACATTGTCTATCTTGACGAGATGAGCACGGCGTCTCGCTAATGTGACTCACTGTATGAGAGATTCCACGAAGAAATACCAAAGATGCCGAACAGACAATTATGGAAGACAAAAACTTGACTACTGTGATGTGATGTGTGCTTACCAGACCTATCTGCAGGATGAACAGACAGGTATAATCCTCTATTACCCTCAGGATTGTTCACCCAATGTTGCAAAGCTTCACTCACGTTCAATGTTAGCCAGCCCTCCTTATTCGTTGTCGTATTCACCGAGTCAACGTACTGCAACTCTTTACTCCTGCAAAAATACAAGTGCAATGAAACTCTCATGTAAAAAACAATTTTCCTTACAACTGGTTCTAATTTTTCTGACTAAAAAAAAAATTAAATCAAACCTTGCAATTTGTAAATGAAGAAAAAAAAACGATGTTAAAGTAATTATCACGTCTTATACATTTTCCTATACTGAAATCTTACACAAGAACCCTCACACCTGTGATGAGTAACAATTAATCTCGACAGTTCACGTGTAAACACGAGATTCTTATGGCACGAGAAATCTCACGCGAGAGAGAGCAAGGAAATATAAAATGATACGAGCGTGTGTGTGTGTGTGTAGAGGTTGATACTGGATGGCGAGATTGCTGCAAGTGCGTCGTCGTCGTCGTCGCCGCCGACTTGTCTCGCGTTCAAATGAAAGAAATCGAGAGATGCGAGTCGTGTGAGACATTCAGTGGATTATTTACATCCACATGTAGTATCTGTGGGCTAATTGACACACGAGAGAAAGAGAGAAAATGCGTGTTATAACTGCGTAGGCCTAATAATAATGCTGCTTGCCGCGGCAAGAACTCAACGTCTACTCGACTAATTTGTCTTCATTTACGGAATAGAGTTTCCTGTCTTGAAGACACACGTTGAATTTTGCTTAGTTTAAAACAGAAAAAACAAAAGAAAAAACGAGGTGAAGGGCAAGGTTATATATACTCATGAGTATAGAGCAGAAGAAATACATATTTTCTCTCTATCGTATTAATAAAAGTAGAAGAAGTATATTTTTTTGAGATGGGAAAGTTGTTATGGCGTTTCAGGTATGGTAGAAGGTTTTTTTGAGAGTTTTAGAAGACCGTCTAATTAGGGACACGAGAACGACGTTAAAATCATGGCTAATTCTCGGTAGTCAGTCTCTGGAAGGGCCATTTGTGGTTTCATCATGGGTGGCTTGTTATCCACCTTTTAAACCCGGCGAGATTTTAAAACCAATCAGAACGGCATACGTGTGCCGCTGCATGCGATGTACTACGACTTCATTTCAATCCGTAGATCGAAAAGAGAGAGGAAAAAATACACACGCTTGTCACACATTAATAAATGGAAGTTTAATCGTCCAGAAATAAATCTGTAGCCTATACACACACACTTGGAGCGAGCGGAAACGTCTAAATCGAGAAGCTTTTGATAGTAAACAATCGTTGGAGCAATGATGCAATGCAGTTCGAGCGAGAATATTAATACAAGATGTTCTATCGAACAAAGTAGAGCGTGAAATGACATTATGAAACTTCCTAATAATCCAACTAATAATATAACTTAGTTGGTTATACATAATCAGAAATAAAAACTTGAATTTTCCAGCTTCACGGCCATATACCGTAAAACCAAATGGAGAATTTATGACTGCAAAGATGATATGGTTCCCAAGTTGAAGTATTTATGAATGACATTCAAATGTCATTTGAAAAGAAAAAAATTAATGTGTGGCTTCTGGTATCGATACATATATAACGAAACTCATTTTCAGAGCTTCTGGTCGCACAATGCCACAGTCATTGACGCTATAGTTTTGAACGTCACCGCGTCTATACATATATTTCCTGTATTCTGAAAGATATTCCGATAACCTACTAGACTTCACGGTTGATTTAGGTTACACATTTCTCGACGGAAAGTTTACAAGTCGATGAAATGCTCTTGACATTTCCGGAGACACACTAAATAAGATTTTGGCGCCGCCGACCGCGGTGTCTATAGTCCGAAAGTCTGACTTTTCCATTCAGAGAAAAAGATCTCTTTGGATGGCGGGTCCTTTATCTGCATTGCCGCTGCAGAATCGTCAGTTTTTTGGCAGAGTACACTGTGGTTATCAAGTGGACCAATAAATGAGTATTCATAAAATAAATAAGAGATTGTATGAGTATATGTTGCTGATATTTACCCATCGTTGTTTTTCATAACCCTGTAGACTGTGATCATGAATGAACCGCGATTTCTGCGATGCTTGATCTCCATACTGCGATAGAGTCGTAACTCGGCGCCTATTATGTTCTCACCGGGTGGCACTTCAGACACGTCGAACCACAGCCTTTTACCACGCTCGTGCCGCACACCGGGAACATGGTGATCTGCGAATCAGACAATCAACAGGCTATCTATTATCCTTTGTATAAAGCAAACATCATTATAACATGCTGCATTATTATATACCAGCAGTCAAAACAACTTGAAATATCAGATCAGTAGTAGTAGCTCTCAACCAAACCGACCTTTCTTGATTCCCTTGACCTTAAAACTAAACACCATTTATTTAGATATCTATCAGGTTAATTTTACGTACGATATCTTTTTTCAAAATTTGTATTATTCTCTTTTACCATACGTTTTTTATAATGCTTGCCACGACCAGTGAAAGCCTCGGTTTTGCAAAAGTCGAGCAGGCAATTTACTGATAAGTAGACCCCGAAAACAAAAATAATACGCAAACAGAGTATCGGGGACAGTCCGCGCAAAAATGTACATGCGACACGAGAATCATTAAAATTAACTTATTAATTAAAAATAATAAATAAACGTACTTTCGGCTAGGGAATAAAGTAAAATCGTATATACAACCCATATATGGTCCCACACACTTGGATGCCTATAGGCGTAGGTGAATCAGTTTTACCTGGAAATCCAAATAATCCAAATCCAAATCTTATAAACAAAACTTATAAACAAAAGTACAACTTATTCTAACAACTCTTACTTTCAGAAACAACAATAGCCAAATGTTTTGGCAGAGATTTTGACAAAATTGACAAACTCGGCCGCCATCTTGTCCTGTGCTGTGAGCCAGCACGAAACACAGCGCCAACGCTTCGCGCTCGAACTAAAAATCACCGGGAATAAAAACAACAAATAGAAATGTCCTTTTCGGCTCGTTTATTCCACACAATAGGCGAATAAAAATTGAGATGTGTGTGTTTAATATAAATTTACCACGGTGATTTGCCACCGTCAATCACTAAATTAATCAGCATGGAGAAGAGAATGGCATATATACATTGACATGGCGAACACACAAGGATCCTAAAAGTCTCTAATCACATAACGAGCTGTGGAGGATTCCCAGCGTGAAATCATCAGAGGCTCATTCCTCTCTCAGGTTGATATATATATCTATATGTGGATTATATACAATCTAGCTGGAGTGGGTCGCCTCAGTGGACGCCGCCCTGGCCTCCCCGGGTGCCTAAGTAATGCCTAATGCACCAGCGTGGATAAGGGCATAAAATTTTGTTTTGTTTCTTTGCCCTCTCCACAATCTCATACGGTCGCATTCTTCCAGTAGAGGCACCTGATGGCCGCGAGCGAGTATAGCTCTGCTACATGGACTTCTCAGGCATTTCAGGGTGGTCTCCAAATAGTTTGGCCTCCAGCACGCACCATTCGTGGACCTACTTCGGAGATTTTTGTTTTTTAACCTCCTCCTCCTCCTCCTCCTCTCGTTGAGGTAAAAAATTATAAAAAATAGTCGAGGGATACAGCAGGGCCAAGTTGAGACATTTTTACCTGCCTCTGGAATACATATATAGAGAGTCGAGAGCCAAAGATATATTGACTCGTATTTTATTATTTTTTCTACCGGCCTTTTTCATCCGTTCTGCATCACAACCTTGCTGTATGCCTGCGAGCTCTATATACCAAGCTTTTTGCTGCTCTTATTCTTTGCTGCTTTACCCGCCGCGCGCGCAGAATATCGCTGCAGAAATCGCGGATAATATATGGGCGACGTTTTTAGCATCTTATAATCACACTGGTATTGTTGAATGCACGCTTAATACACTTTTATATATGTGTGTGAGAATGCCGCCGATGAAATAGCTCAATTTCGCCGAAGAAAAATCATCACACACAGCGCAGCGCGCGCTATATTATCGACATCGCACCATCACGCGCCAAGATTGATGATAAATTCACAGGCCCGACCATCAATATAACTGAAAAATACACTATAAATAATAAATTAGTTAATAAAATGATTAAGAGCCTGGCGGTAAAAAAAAAAGTTGAGAAAAAAAACAAACGTGATTTTATGAATTTTTTTTCCCCCACAGGGATATATCATATACTTAACTTGTTGATTTATGTGCAATTTTTTTCCATCGAAAATATTATGTTCCTCGCGAGATGAAGCGCGAGCCAGTATAGAGTATATGTGCATAGGTATATACACGAGAGAGAAAAGAGAGGGCAAATGATTTATGGTTATGGCCAACAAATTTATTATGCACGTCACAACATCCACGTGCGTCAAGATTAGCAGAGGCGCCATTTTTTCCTTTTTTTCCTCACTATCAACTAACTACATCATTGATATCCCTCATGATAATGATCATGATCAATATACACCATCCAGCTGATGATGATTTACAAAAACAAACAGTTTAATAATATATCATTTATAATATTTACATATAAACACATCAATATTTCAATAATCCCAACGCGTAAAAAAATTTAATTGAAGAAATAAAAAATTTCCCACCAGGTGACAATATGATGCGTGTATGTTTATATTATTATATATATGTGCAGGCATGTATATTCAATGTAACACGTTAATTTATTTTATTCCAAGTTTGAAATATAATATCTCACGGGTTTCATTCACTCCAGCACAGAACGTGTGTTACATCAGAGAGAATTAAAGAGCAGAGAGTGATTTATCGCGTACGTGATGCCGTACAGAGAAAATTTCTCCGTGCGCGGTACTGAATAAGCGACGAGTGCGCGAGAAAAAGGGAAGTCCAATAGATAATAAAAATATCAATATACTCAACTGTGTGCAACAAATGTCATGATGACATCGCTCTGGTCGATGGCCCTGAGATCCTGACCGGAGAGGTCGAACTCGGCGTCTGGGCGATGCAGCAACGACGACGGTGCGACCGGTTTGTCATCGTCGTCGCTCAGTGCGTTCTTGTAGATATCGAGCAGAAACTTTGGCGCGGATTTTTGGACGTAAGGCGCATGATGGCTAATCGATGGGGGTCTATCGGGCAATCCTAAAAGATTGAGAATCTCATCCTCAACATCGTGCTTTTCCCGCTGGGTGGCCAGACGATGCACCACTGTCTGATCGTAACCATTGTCCACGTACAAGCCACTGAGCCGCGCGCCCGTGGGCGCCACATGTGCACAAATCACCACCACAACACCGACAATGAGGCACGCGAGTCTTGTGTTTTCACGAAACATCATGAGGTCACACTCGCCACCTGAGGTTCTACCTCACCTGACGACCCCGGCGTCGTATCCACTGCGCTTCGTGTGTATTATCACGATAACCAACAAACGTTTGAGAATTCGCGCGCGAATTTTTTTTTCTTTTTTTTTTTTTCAAAGCTTAGACAAACAGACGATCTGCCGCGCGAGTCCGCAATGAGCGGGCACGAGTCCGTTTGTCTGCTGGCCATGCACACACTTCTCTGTCGTCAGCCTCACCACCGCCTCCCAGGTACGTAACACGATGCCCCCAGCGCCCTCTCTTGCCCGATGTCCCGCTGAGATTTACTGTCGTCGTAAGAGAACCTCTCAGTCGCCGAGATACGGCGCACATTCGCGGCCAGAGCCCAGGCCACGTAGAGAGTGTCGCCGACGAGTGTGTGAGAGTCGTACTTGAGAGTGCGCCTTTTCTCAAAAATGCCCAGCGGGCAGTCCGTCAGACTTTTGTTTCTCTTTTGGACCTCTGAAGATAAGAATCGCTTTTTGACCGCGCGCGCCGATATACTCTTGAGTGATATTTAGCTTTGATTTATCCTCATTCTTCTGCTTCAAGTGTCCTTGCGCCAGGGGAAATTTCTTCCGCAGCCTCGGAAACGACAATTCGTCGCGTCGACTGTCGCGCAAACGTCAGATAAATGCCACAGTCGACTGCAATGTTATTTTATTTTTTCCACCAGAGCATGCAAATACGCTCCTGCATCATAGAGATAGGACCCGCCTCTGTCGAAGAAGTAGGCGGTGCACAATTCACAACTAAAGTGGTTCGAGTGGACCAAACGGTCCTGCGATGGCGACCCTCAAAGCTCCGCGGATGATCATCATCCCCGGCGCTGGATATCCAAAAAAAAACTGTGCGTCCACTCGCGGGTAATTAACAAGCCATCTTCAGTGACTCTCATTCGTCCTCGCAATTTAACGGTTTTGTATATGTCTTCCCAGCGATAAATTGTCACAGAAAATAAATACAAAGTATTCAGAGATAAAGAGTAACAGCGGGCAAGGATATATATATATCAACAGAGGAGGCAGATGCAGTGGAAGCGCGTATATACATCGCTGTGTGGGACAGTTGTGGATAAAAAGGCGGAAAGCGTGATGAAGAACGACGAGATAAAGAGCGGGTGGGTCTCGCTGATGGTGCGCAGAGGGGGTAAGAGGGCGGTAATGGCCTGGAGGCAAATTCCCAGTAAACGCGAGTTGTATATCTGCCGGCGATGGCGAGAAGGAGCATCAGATGCAGCGAAGGACGGAGGAAGAATAAAGTGTCAAGTATATGCGGACGATAGGGCGAGTATATAATATCTATACATGATCTCCTTGCTGGCTGATGGCCGTGTGTGTGCTCCTCTCGCGACGTCGCAACCTGAAGCCACGTTGGCTGGTCAGGTGCCATGAAGTCTGCAGCGAGCGCGAGCCCTCCGGGCAAATTCCTATCACGAGAGCCTTTCATGTAGACAGTTATATCTCTCTGGTGAGCCTTGGACTTCCTTTCACGTCGTTGCGCTCCCTGCAATCATCGTCGTTGTTATTATGGTGTGGTTAGTGTGCTAGAAAATGATTTTTCAGTTTTTCGAGGTTATGTTGATTGATCTGCGGCATGAAATTTTCGTTATTTCGTCTTACCTCATGTATTGTTCGCTGCCATCTATCCCGCGCAGTCATCAAAAGAGATATTTTTACATATGTATAGGTATGGAGGTGTATTATAACAGACCAGTCGGACTTGACCCAGCAGTTTACATTTGTCCCCGGTGGACCGGATCGGCTCGCTACCGAAAACTTGCCTTGCGTTCCCTCATGTAAAAACTGTATACACATGTGTTTTGTACGTGCCAGATGAGAGGCTACTGTGTTCTATAACAAATTGTTTACTTCGTTGTCCCGCGAAGACGACACCTCGTGATGGCCGCGGCTGCTGAGGGGAAATATAACGGTTTTTTCCTCCTCAATGAAGTGTGTACATATACATATTTGAGGTTAGCCGTACAGCGATAAACTTTCTCGGGATTATTACTGCTTCCGTGCATGCACTCGATACGTGAACATGTTAAATGACCATTATTCGATTTTTATTTTTTCACACCGCCATCATAATCTGCTCGAGTAAAACCGTCCGATTTTTCACACAATTACCAGATTTATAAACAATGAAATATATATTTCATTACCTTGGTGTATTGAAGAATAAAAAAATACACATACATAAATTATTTGAAAGTGTGTTGCGCGCAAAAAAATTGCATTTGAAAAATTCAAATTCGAGTCCCCCGCGCGCGTGTAGTTTGAATTTTTTTGCGCAGGTGGTGCTGCCCCCTGTAGCGGCGTCGATTTATGCGCGCGCTGGAAAATTGTTCATAACCTAAAAATTGGCGTAAAAACATTGTCTAAACGTCAAGAATGTCTGTGAGTAAAATACCTATTGATTTACTTGCATAATTCCGTGTATTAATTGATGCAATAAATAATTTGATACTAATCAGAGATTATTGTTTTTTTTTTTGTTTCAGGCCGGAAAACAGGTAATAATCCAAGGTATACATGACTATAACCTCCGTGCGAGCGTGGCAATTGTTATTTTCAATTATTCATTGTAATTTCTCAGCAACAAAATGCTCACGGGGATCACAAGGAGAAGAAACGAAAGGAGAGTATTTTAGATTTGTCGAAATACCTGGAGAAAAATATCCGAGTGAAATTTGCTGGCGGTAGGGAGGCCGCAGGAATTCTCAAGGGATACGATCCACTGCTTAATCTCGTGCTTGATAATACCACAGAGTATTTACGAGGTATTTCTGCTCGATTAAACATCTGAAAATATTTTTTTTTACTTGAAATTAATACAATATTTCTACTTAGATCCGGACGATCCGTACAAACTCAATCAGGACACACGAATGTTGGGTTTAGTCGTGTGTCGAGGGACCTCTGTTGTGCTGATATGCCCGGTTGACGGTATGGAGTCTATTCAAAATCCATTCATTCAGCAGGAGAGTTAATTTAACTCGTAATTTCCCTACATCCCTTAATCTGGTGAGAAGAATTAATCATTTTTTTTTTAATATAAAAATTCTGAATGCAAACGAGATTTTTTTTTCAACTAAAATAATATCTTGTATCAATTATCAATAGACGATTTTTATCTCTTATTTTTTTACTTGTTAATCAAGCCTCAGTCTTATTAGTAAGTAAAAAACAAAAATATTGAACGCAACAATACATGTATAACCGATTTAGTCTAATTTTCCATTATAAAAACAAATAATTGAATTTTTCGAGGCAATTATTCGGTGCCAAATTCATTTCTCAGCCAGGGATACTCTTTCGGACAATCGAAACACGTATGCAAGTACCGATGAGTCTTTAAAACACGACTGGGAAGTTTGCAACTGTTGGCAAAGTCACAAACCAGTTCCTCAGGTTCAAATGCTCGGCTGTGACACTGCCAGGGTGTGAATGACGGCAAATCTGCCGTGGAAGTCGGTCTTTTCATCCATTCAATCACCTGGTGACTCGTTACAAAATAGACGTCAGGCAATCGCAGCAAATCGTCGACAAATTTCTGAAGAAAAAGATTTTTTTCCCTTTAATTACATTGGATTTTTTTCAGTGTCATTAATTGTTTTTGATTTCAACTTACACTGAAGGCATAAATATTTGTTGGATCTCGGAACCACATAGGGTTAAAATGCAGACCAAGCGGTGCTCGATTACTCAAATAGTGTCGTTTAAAGTTTAACATGAGTAATTTATAAATTTCTTCGCCTGTCATGTTCTCCGGACAGTCTTCCATTGTGCCGCACGTGTATTCCTGGTGAGAAAAGATTTTGAATACTGTATTGATATTAAATGTTGGAAAATGCTTACACCAGCGAGAAGCTGATTCAGCGGCAATTCCCAAACACCTGGATAAGATCTTGTCGGGCAAATTTGGCCAGTACCAACGCACGGATGCGGTGATTTGTAGTCCAGAGTGTATGGCCACACAGGCGGGTCAGAAAATGGCGCAACCATTGACGAGTCGTAGAGAAAACCAAATTCTTTCATCATAAGAAACTGTCGATTCCAGCCGACCCTGAGAAATGGCGCTCTTAGACCCCGAATCTCCGATATTTTTACACCAGCGTATTTGTTTATGATGTTGGCAACACCAACCATCTCATCAAACCAATCCTCGATCGTGGCATTTCTCGCCCACCAGTCCTCTGGACCTCGATGCCTGCAGATCACGGTTTATGCTCTTAAATGTGCCTCCCTGACCTATTCACAGATTCAAGAGAGCAATAAAGGTCCTTACGTGATCGAGTGTGCGGCAATTTCATGGCCCTCGTTCCAGAGGAATTGCACATCTCGGTAGTTTGTATATTGATGACTCATGTAGAAAGTTGCACGAATAGGACAGCCATTTGGATTTTTTCTATCATCATTGAAAAATTCTAGAAATCACCAAAAATTATTTACAAACAGCAAATCAAGACTTTTCATTATAAATTTCGATCTATTTTATCATTATTTACTTATATAAATTTTTTTTAGCTGTAAAAATTGTGAAAAAACTAAAAATTAATTTTGTTATTACACGGTTTTTTAATCACCCTATATTGTATAATATTACTAACTGCTCCAGCGAACTTTGTACCTACTGCCTAACAATCAATGAATGTGGTATTACTTTTACCTAAACGTTATTTAGGATTTTTTTAAAATAGCAAAATGAATACTAGAGATTTATTAGTGATATACGGAATTTTTCGTTTTTTGATTAAAGTAGTCCGGTTGTCTCAAAACTAGTCAAATTTATGACTAAAAAAAATACCGAAAACCGACTGTTATTTATATTCTTATAAATGATAAATAGTTATTTTAATTAGATAAATATTAAAAGTCGTGAAGAAAATTTGATTTATATTCATGTAAAACCGAATAATAACCCAAACGTGACATTCAACCGCCGATGCATGATTTTGGCAAATTTTTTTCTAATTTTTCTTACAAAGTATGCCATTTCTGAGTTATAAGTGGTGTAACTATCCCGACTTTGGATATCTTTATCAGAGGTCAGAAGTACTTAGTTTAAAGTGAATTAAAAAATTCGTGAATTACACTCACTCGTGTAGAGATCGATATTCTCTGCATTGACGGCATCATTGAATGTGATGCTAATCATCTGTGGAATATCGATAGAAGTAAAGTTACCGGGGATTTGTTTGCCATCCTGAGAGCACCAGCAGTTCGGCAGTTGGCACCTCCTTGGATCGCAGTGACCAGCAGCATTGTGGTCATGTTGCAAGTCTGAAAGTAAATTTTACAGGTAAGAAGAGTTTGATTCGGCAAACAATTGAAAAACTCACCACACAAACTCTCATCCGATGCATCGGGACAGTCAACACTTCCATCACAAAAGTAAGCATCGGGAAGGCACGTTCCGTCTCCACATGCCAACGAATTCTCGTCACAATCACCGTTTCCCAACAGTGGAGTTGCCGGTTGCTGCTCTGTAATCATCACCACGTGTATACAACACTTGTGAATTCAATTCAGGTAAGATTAACACTTTCTTCTAGTCGTGTATAATTAATTACAAACCCGATGTCACGTCACAGTTGTCCACGTTCGCCTTGAAATCGCATATTTGCCGAGAGACATCAAACAGCAAACCCTCCGAGCATCGAAATTCAAACACTTCATTGTCTAAAATATTACGCAAATCGATTAGATCATATATACTTGGGTGGAGCGTGTGTGAAAAAGTATTTCCGCCAACAACAATCATGAGATTTAATTTAATTCAGATAAAACAGCGACAATACCGCTGATGTAAAACTTATGCAACGTTTTTCATCATTAGAAAAAAATTCTATATCTCCTATATGTCACGGGAGAAAGTCAAATATAAATTGTTATAGGAGAAATAGAAAATCAACGACTTACCCAGGCATAAATAATACTTGGCACACTCGTTAAGCGACCAAATGTCGTGTGATAATCTTTGGGGATTCCTATAAAATTTACTGTCCTCAATGCAGGCTGTATTGGTGTTTGATGAGCCTCGAACCGCCCAGAAAACTATGACAAGTAGAAAGTATAAATAATTTTATCTTCAAGTACCTATAAAGATATTTTTTTTTTCCTACAATAAACATAAACTATCGTGACACTGGTTTTTGGCACAAAAAAAAAAAACGCTTTCACTCCCGCCTAGGTATATTTTCCCGATTGGACAAATTTATGTTGGTACTGCGGGAATGGTGGTTGCAATCGGAAATATGAAATTGATGTGAATACGACAAGAGAGAAACGTTATTGTAGACAGAATGTGTTTTCACTTGGTAAAGAACATGTGAAATTGTTCACGAAACGTTTTCCCTCGCTACTTAACCTGAAATTCTATTGGTATACACTGAGAAATCGATTGCAACTGCCATGCACGACTGATTAAATGCTTCTTACCGACTTGCAAAAGCATCCAATTGAGGAGCACTAGTTCACACGTCAACTTCCTCATGCTGAAGTCTCGATGATTGTGTTTCTCCCGGCTTACACTTTCAAACTGTGACTCCTTCTACCATGGTAGCCGTATAAGAAGCCGGTTTCTGTTCGGCTTCTTTCGCGCACGCGAGGGCGATCTTTCCTAGTGGGTAATTTCACTTGTAGACTCGATTGCAGAGAAATGTGGATCATTGACTGCTTGAGGGGCTTCATTGATTGTCTCTTTCAGGCCAACGACTCACTGCCCCCAATAATATCGATGAAAGTGAACGTTAAGAAGCCGAGCCACTGTGAAAATACCTACAATCACATGATTCAAACTAATTTATTATATTTAATAACTATTTTACATATTTTTCCATGAACTTTTTGTGAAATTCACTGCGCAGTGAATCATTTATAAACATGTCTTTTTTCTGATTATTCTCGGAACGTGCACAATTTTTGAACACCACATCGTCATCCCATCTCCTACGTACTTTCATGTCCGTTCGGCTTGTTTGAGCTGCGTAAGAAAGCAGTGGATTTCCTGAGAGAATATTTTCCATTCTAATTCTCTCCTCCTCCTGACGTTTTTCCTCCTCCTACGGCAAAAAAGGACAGATTAAGTTGGTCAATTACATAGTTTAAGTAATTGCTCGTAAGGTTTTTTTGTTTTTTATGTACTTTTTGAGCTTGTTCGGCCGCGCGTTCTTTTTTTATTCGTTGAAGCTCAGCAATGAGATCGGCAGTGTCATCCTCATCACTGGATGACTCTGAATCATCATCCAGTGGATCGTCAGCATCGAGACTTGCAGCTGGAGCCTGATCGACTTTCTGGCGCTTGGTGCTCGGTGCTGTTGGTTCGCGCGCGGGCTCGATCATGCGACGATTTGTGGCTTTCGGATCTTTCTCTCTCTCACGCTCCTCCAACTCCTTGCGAAAATCTCGGTTTCGCAGCTCCTCGATTGTTCCCTGGCCATGTTCTCTGTAAACAAACAGTTGAGGCCACGAGTTTTAGGTTATGTCGCGAGGTTTTGTTGGATTATTGTTGAGTTTTTTTATATTTCAAGGGACATTTTTAATGGAATGTGTGAAAATAATGGGACTTTTTAGTATTGATAAGTACCTGTATTTGAGTTTTGTATGCGATGGAAGATCTCTGGAACTGTATTGCTTTGAGATTGCTGATAAATCTTTCTCGCCACGGCCCTGACCGCCTCTCGCACCGTCAAAACTGGGCCGCGCTGCACCGCTCATTTTTTTTCGAGATTTATAGAAATTAAAGAGGAATGTTTTAGACTTTTCACACTAATAATCACAAAAATATTCTTTGTCACAACTGCTCAATGGCATCTCCAATTGCGTGTGTGTGTGTTTGTAAATACTACTCGGACGACATCTGGAGCTATTTCGAAGTTTACATACGCATGCGTTCAATTCAAAATTTTTTTCCCTACACCCCACACACTCTGAATCATTCTAAGCCCAGAACAATTGAGTGAGTAATCGAATAAATTATTCTTTCTGTTATGTGTTTAATAGCATTGCGAATTATACGCAATGTGATAAATCTATGAGGACCCGAAGCTGCTGGGCATATTGTGTTAATTCTGAAGAACGTCCAGTATCCTTGACACTGGCCTGAAATAACGAAAACACTGCGTAATAATTCATTGAACAAACATTTTTCCTGGTTATTAAATTAATTTTTCACCTGTTTGTGTATTTCTAGCTGACAATTTCTTGACTTTGATGAGAGAGCAACCAATAAAATCCGGTGCGTCGTCGAAGAAGCGGATAATTCGCCTCTTGAGCACGGCTGCTTTCACAAATTGTCGGTGATTTTTATTCTCTAATATATTGTCTTCGTGTCTGAATTGTTGGGTTAATGTTCTTACAACTTTTCGTGGTATTTATCGAATGCCGGCTTATCGTTGAACAAGGTTGCAATCAGAGCTGGTTATCCAGTCAAGTTTTAATTGATTTTTACAACGTACAGAAACTATTGTTTCATATTGCTTGACACGTGATTAAGATAGTAATTAAGATGCACAGCTCATGAGTGGCTAATTGTTGAAAAATTCGTGATTATCATTACATGTTTTTGGCATCACTATAGTGTTTATCCGTGACTGTAGTAAAAAAGAATTATTCACATCACGCCGACGTGAACCGAAGACTGTCTATAGAGTCACGGCATTCTTAACATGGAATTGTTTGTAATTGCTTTGTATTTGTTCAATTTCAACAATCGTAAATCAATTGTTGGAAAAAAAAGATACTAACATTTGCATGATTTTAATGGTTTTGGTTGAACAACGCTGAATGGACTATACATACACACTGTTGTGTGTGCAGGAATATAGTTTAGCAGCGAGTTTTGGCGCCGTTTATTCTGCAAGTAACGTAAAGTAACTACATACATAACGTGATTTTAGACCGCAAATTTTAGCACACACACACACACACACTATAGTTGCGATAAGAGAGCAGCATGGTGGCGCCACTGCATTATTAGTCGGTTTGCACCCACACAGATGACCGGAGTTGTGTGCAGTCGCTCAAGTACATTTTTCACTGGACAAAAAAAGTCGCTAAATTACGAACAAACAAGTATAATCAATTCGTAAGATTGTGGACCAATCAATTGTGTGACAGCCATTAAACCGCTGCATAAAGCGGTACAGTGTTGGAATTTCAATAATCAAATCGACGTTCGAAGAGCAAAAATGTCCGATACCCGACGTCGACGAAAATCCGACAATTCAGGAGCATCAGAGGATCTCTCACAGTCGTTCGAGGAGCTCAAGACCCCACTGGATCTTCAGGTAAAATGATTAATCCCTGTTTAATGGCTTTTATATTCGTCTTGTAGCTTGAAACAACGATTGCTGCAGCAGACTGCGAGCGGAATAATTCTTCATGCTCGCATTTCGCTTTTTCTGGGTCGTAACGCCCGTTGCGCGAGAACGTATATATTTCGTTGGAAGAATGGGGTCGAAAGTTTACGGTATCATTCATCCTGTATCTAAGAAAGTGGGAAAGGCGATAAGCAAGCAAGACGTCGAAGGAAAAATCTCAACTTGCCGCCACTCACCGACTAAGGTTATGGTCATAGCCAGTGAGTTTGACTCAATCAACGTCGAGCGTGCGTTTACGTGCCTTTCATCTTTTTAATTCTGCTCAATTAATCTCGTACCATGTCACGAATCAATTGGCGGATACGTCCGACACACGTATGTCTCATTGTTTCCGCTCGCGAACCCGTTAAAATTACCCACACAAGTTTTAAACAACAAAGCTGATGGTGTAATAATTGTCCGAGCACATCTCAGCCGCTGATTTTGTTCAACTACAATTAATAAGCACTGTTTGAAAATATGAATAATGTTTCAAACACTTGACTGATTGATTTTTAAATTTTAGAAAAGCCAGACACCAGATGTCCAGCGTGATTCCGAGTATGACACAGCTGGAAGCGACGCCGAGTCCGATGGCGGCTCTCAAGACGGCGTGCAGCGGGAGAGCGGTGATGGTCAGGAGGAGGACAAGCCGCAGAAAAAGCTGGACGATGATGAGGATCGACGCAACCCTCAGTATATTCCAAAACGTGGGACCTTTTACGAACACGATGATCGAACAACCGAGGAGGTGACTGAGAACGCCGTGGAACCGCCAACGGAGCGGGAAACCAAGGAGAAAAAGGTTTGGAAGGACAAGGAAGATCGGTGGAATCACGATCGATACAACGACGATGAGCAAGCTCCCAAGAGTCACGACGAGCTCATCGCAGTTTACGGCTATGACATCCGGAATGAGGAAGGTCCTCCAAGAGCCAGGCGTCGACGAAGATACGGGTCAGTTTCTCTAACGATTAATAATAAATGTAAATAGGTTATAAAATAAACTTTAATTGCAGACGCGGCCCGAACAAGTATACTCGTAATTGGGAGGACGAGGATGCATATGGAAAGACTGCAGGATCAAACGTGACGTCAAAAACCAATCGACGCTCGAATAAAACCGGTGAAGAGTTTCCAGCGCTGGGAGGGTCTAAGGTTAGTTTTCTTGTTTATTTTAAGTGGTTAACTGTTAATTAAATTTTTTCACGATAAAATGAGAGAAACTATCTTGCCGCAGGATGCTCCAGATGCGGTGGACGAACCGGTTATTTCCTCAGCTTGGTACAGCAACAAGAATAAACCGCAAAGCAAACAGAACTTCCCGCCTCTGCAGTCACAGGACAATCAAAAAACAAAAACACCCAGTGCTATTCATAATCTTACGTAAGTTTAAATATAAATTACTTGAATACATCTTTTTCTTATGAAGCTAAACATAATATTATGGACAATTTTTTAGCAATGAAAATAAGGCTCCAAATGAGGTGACAAATCCAGCGTGGAAACGAGAAATAAAACAGACAGTTCAAAGTTCCAACGGGAATAATGCTCTTCAAAGTGACACTGACAAGCCGCAAATGCATGTGAAATCAATGGCGCCAATTCACGGGAATAAACGACAGGAGTCTGTGAGCTTGGCGGCAAATAAAGCAAGAGGTCGAGGTTTTAAGCCGACAGCTAACAATAATCTGGTCACTAATAGAGCTGGCGAATCAAAGCCGAAAGGACGCGGGGCTGGAGTGATAACCGGTGATCCACGACGAAACAATGTAGCCCACGTTGACGATGATTCCCAGCAGCATCTCGCCAACGAAATGAAGCACATGAATGTCCAAGAGGGCTCTGCCTATCACGCGGGTAGGCAACAAAATAGTAAGTGTCCATTTACCCCATTTCCATCCAATTCGTGTCTATATAATTGTTTTTCTGTTAAACTAGAAAACTTTTATGCGCGACCGAGTGCAGCTCAACCGCGAATGCAGCCACCTTCACCTAATTCGTGTCTATATAATTGTTTTTCTGTTAAACTAGAAAACTTTTATGCGCGACCGAGTGCAGCTCAACCGCGAATGCAGCCACCTTCACCGCAGCAGCCCCAGTCGCAGCTACAGCAACAACAGCAACAACAACAACAGCAGCAACAACAACAACAACAACAACAACAGCCATCGCCGCAGAACCATCAACAACCGCCAGATGCAGCTGGCAGTCGCCCGAAGCGCTATTCAAGCCTTCGTCAACAACAACAACAACAACAACAGCCATCGCCGCAGAACCATCAACAACCGCCAGATGCAGCTGGCAGTCGCCCGAAGCGCTATTCAAGCCTTCGGCAACGGCCAACCATTCCTGACGGTCCTGGTCAGCCCCAGTATCCGGCACAGCATGGATTTTACTCTGCTCAAGGTAACCTATAGTTTCTAAAAGCTTTTCGGGTCGTTAACATGCAGGGTAATTCAGAACAACTATTTCTACCACCTTAATCAATAACGATTAAGATACTTAATTCCGAGTTAACAACTTAACAAAGAGACTAACATTTTGAGTTAGTAATTCAAAATCTCCCTGGGTCAATGAATACCAATGATATTAATTAGATTTTGATTGAAAAAAATCCTTCTTTTTAACTAATAATACGATTTTTATTACCGCAATATCTAGGTGGAAATTCTCACGCTGTTCTAGAGTCTCAAGGTAAGGAACCTATGTTATATCCAACCATTTTCCTCTATGTATGTCCTTTCTATGTGTATACTTGCTTGCTATATTGACGTCCGTCGGCAAGTCAGCTTTAGTTGTGATCCAGTGTGTTTTGACATTTATTTAATTAATAAATACTCGAGATATTAATCATTTTTATTGATGTAGGTTTCCCCGCTGGACATTTTGAGCCTGCAGCACCCGTGGCGCCAGCTCAGCCGCCGTTGACAGCAGCTTCAGTGATTCCACTGACAACAGCCGGCCAACCTGCCGCCTATGCTCCACCGCCATTTTTAGTTCCACCCCCGCAATTTATGGCCTCACAACCAGCACCACCGATTATAAATTACGTGCCAGCACCCACCGGGCCAACATTCCAGCCCAACTATCAAGCATATCCGGGATTTAACCCAGCGGTAAGAATGGATGTTTTTTTTTTTTGTTTCATGGATTAGTTGGATATTTTGGAAATTTGCTGATTTATTGACTCTTAGCCCCAGGGACCTCCACCTCCGCCCGAGCTCTATCAGCCCCAGGGGTGTACTTACTACAATCCCGCGCAGCAGCCGCCCCAATTGCCTCAAGCGCCGCCTGTCCGACGGCCTAAAGTGGCAATTCCTATTCTACCGCCACCAGACAACTCTCAACACTACTTGGCGACACGGGGTCGTGGCCGATCCATCTCTCAACCTCCTTTAGACGTCTTGCCAGGCGAAATACATTCGGCAATGGAACCCGAAGTGTTCAATGAACTTGCGGATGATCACAGTGCTGTTGAGGAGGGCGAACAAGTGCCTCAAGTCGCTGATGAACCTTTGGCAAAGCATGATGATGAGTTAGAGGATACTGTGGTGCATGAAAAATCTCCGCCTGTAGTGCCGGAAATTCACCAGGAGGCTCTTGTTCTTGTTGAAGATGTCGTGACGGAATCTGCACCCACGGACGTTGAGGAAACTCTAGATATTGCGGATCCAACGCCTATTGTTGAGTTAGATACTGATAAAAGTGATACAATGACAGATTTAACTGATCATGATATTCTTGCAACTTCAAAAACTATTGAAATTGAGGCTAAAGTTACAATTGACGAGCCAGAAGTAAGTAAAGTTGATAATGTTGTTAATCCAAGTCCTGTGGTTGAAGAAGCAGCTGCCTAAAGTGAAAGGGAAAAAAAAATTTATGAATTTTGCAAAGCAATAGAAGTTTTTTAAAATTATCGCAGAGTCATTTAACGTAGAAAAAAAGAAATGTTTTGAAGCAATGAAAAGAATAAATTAATCATTTTATTTGATGCAAAAAAATTATTTATATAAATTGATAAGTGATTTGATTTGATTTTTTTTTTTTTAGTTAGAAAGACCAGATTTTTTTGACCTTATTTATCAGTTGAATGAAAGGGTTATAATAGCTGATATAATTTTTTTTTTGCCTTTTTTTCCTTATTATGCATGTTGAACAATTGTTCAGCAAGAATTTATTCAATACAATGAATATATAATTATTAGAATGCTTATGGGCTCATAAAGAAAAAAAAATTACCGATAATTATAACGAAAATAATTAACGTGTAAGTAGTTTGGATATTAAAAATTTGAACTTATCAAAAAGAAAAAGAAAAACCAGTTACACATAAAATATATTTCAGAACAAGATTTAGACTGTAATTTTTCAGCTTCTTGCGACTTATTGTAAATATTTTAAATATAGGAATTAAACATTGGCAGTTATTTAATTGCGTTTATTGATTTTTCTTTTTTTTCTAGATACTTTTATTATATCTGTATTTTTTGTGTATATTACAAACACGGATGGATATGATCATGAGTAATAACGATTGGAGCATTGAATCTTTGTAATATTTACATTCAAACTCTTATATGATTTATGTAAAAAAATACGTTTCTATTCGTATTTAATGTCATCTTAATTGCATTAACGGATATATACAAATTATATTGAACTTGGAGAATACAATTATTCAATTATTTTCTACAAAATGAAATTGAATGAATTTAGATGAATTAAATTGAAAATTTGAAAATATTACAAAATTGTAAAAAATCGAATTGAGGTACGAAAATAACAGAAAAATGATAATAAATAATACACAGTGTGTTGAATTAAATAATAAAATTATTTTATATTATTTAGTTATTGTTGAAGTGATGGAAAATTAATTATGAAATACAACAATTTGCCATCTAACAATTATTTAAATAGTTTATACAGTTTTTTCTTATACTCTTTTTTTGTAATATATAACACTGCCTATTTATTTTATTTTCACAGTCGTTTTATAATAGACGGATATCACATCGTTGATTCACGATTAAATTGAGCACACGGTAATCCATAAAATTCACAAATTTGTACATTGAAACACACAATTATTATTTATTTCTTTTAATAAGCCAGCAAATGCTTAATTTTAGTAAACATGTAAAAATTATGATGTTGCACAAATTTTGATGAAAATTCAAAATCTCAAGCTATATTAATTAATTTTTAAGTTGAGTGGATTTTAAAAATTTTAGAGCAAAATAGAAGAATTTTTAAATGCTAATTTTCAGTAGGGTTTTTTTTTTTTTTAAATCTACCTATTGCAGCCGATAATATATATGTAAATTTTCTTGTTCAATTATTCGTCAATTGACACTTTTTAAAACTTAATAAGCACAAAAAAGTCTGGAATTTGAAAAATCGATAATATATATGTAAATTTTCTTGTTCAATTATTCGTCAATTGACACTTTTTAAAACTTAATAAGCACAAAAAAGTCTGGAATTTGAAAAAATATGGATAGTTAAAAAATTATTTTCATTCATACTTATTCATAAACGTATTAGTTTAAAATTCGAATCCAGATTTAGTTGTTGTTAAATGTCCATCAAACATTTTGATCCTATTTTAGATGATTTACTATACTATTTTTAATTAACGTTTAAAATTCGAATCCAGATTTAGTTGTTGTTAAATGTCCATCAAACATTTTGATCCTATTTTAGATGATTTACTATACTATTTTTAATTAACGATGCTGCAGCTATTTATTATATTTACTATGACAACATGTATTTCGTTAATTATTTCTTTGAATAGCTGATCGCAAATACCGTTTGATACCTATTTAGATTTGATTGAAATTTCGTTATTAATTGGCTTGCATTCAGCATGAACGGGAATTACATAATTATTAAATATGAATATAAGCTCATTTTATATGTATAACAACTTGTTATAAAGGAGGCGATTGAATCCCTTAAACACATTTAAAGCCCTGACGTTCAAAATTACTAAGAGGAATAATTTCCGAACTCTGTTTGATCTCATCAGCAGTTAAATTATTATGGAATGTTTGATCATGTTTAAGCCGAATTTGCGAACGTCCTTGATGAGTGCGTTGCAACGTACTTGTAAACTGGTATTGACCACGCTCGCAAGAAGACGGAACTCTCGTGCATATAAATGAACGTTTGAATTCCGTGCGAAATTTTTCTGGAATTTAAAAATAGCAAAATTGTGATATTTCTTTCTGTCAAATGGAAAAGTAATAAAATTGAAAATAGATGGTACACTCTGGACGCGCCGATGAAAAATCGCGCGTTTCACGCAACGCGCACGTCTGCAGTAATAATACATTTTTTACAAGTCACAAGCTGCGACCCCCGTTTCTTTTTTTCTCTCTCTAATATCACTTGTATATTCAATATATAACATCACATGATGGAAATAATATTAGACGACGGTATTTTTTTCATAATTGAAAATACGTGACTGAATTTTACAAAACATCATTTCAAAATAATACTCACCACTCATAAAATTGTAGATTACAGGATTGATGGCACTATTTACATAGCACAACAAATGTGCTAGCAAGCTGTAAGCCACGGTGAAATCATTTGATGGAAGTCCAACAAAGTTCCTGGCCATTGTATAGAAGAAAAATGTTTAACAATAAAACCCATGATAAAGATCTTTAATTAATGTGTTTTTACCGGAGAAAAATTAGCAGATGAACTGGAGCATAGCAAATGCCAAAAATCAACACGACAACTACAAGCATTTTTGCAGCTTTTTTTCTTGCTATCAATTGACTCTCAGGATTTTCACTTGTTCCAGACATTTGGGAAATTTCTGGTAAATTCCTCGATACTGTAAATAATCAAATATTGAGTGTATTAATCCATTAAGTGTGCTGTTGTTAGCGAACTATTTTTTTAACATGTCATTCGAGCGTCAAATATTTATTTTGCCAGACTATACGTGCGTGTGTTGTTGTTGAATTATAGACGTGGTAGTCTCATGCATTTTAAATGACAATCACGATAGTGTGTTTGTCGCTTTAGTAAGGTTATTACTGAACGTGTCGTATATTCTTCAACAACACTAACGCGAGTACAATTGCAGAGTTGTTTTTGATTGTCTCGTTGACAATAAATTACTCTTGACATTCAAAGAGATTCTAAAAGCAATATTTAAGTCAATATATTGATTTAAATATTGGAGTTTAGCTCGAAAAAAAATCCTCCAGTAAATTATTTAAGGGAAACTCCTCAGAACTTTTTGCCGTTTTCATATTTCCTCAGTTTTTTAACGATAACTCGATAAATATGCAAAATATCAAAAAATTTTATTCAAAGTAAATAATTAAGAATTAAATTTCCTATAAAAAACGTAGAACAAATTTTTTTCCATCAACCTTACTTATTGAAAAATTTTCATTTTTGAAAAATTCTCATTTTTCAAAATATCTCGAAAATAAAGCAAAATATCAAAAAAAATTATTCTACATTTTTTGTAGAGAATTTAATTACCAATCATTTTAGTCTTTTAACATTTTTCGCTATCTAGCTTATTTTTTGAGTTATCAAAGTATTAACGAAAAAAATATGATTTATAAATTTTTTTACCATTATAGAAAAGCGATACATGATTTTCTTTGGACAATATAACATATCTGTAATAGTTTTTATACTCACACTTGTATCCAGGAATACCTCCGCTCCATAATACACGAAATATCTTGCAGTAAGTTACGGTCATAAATCCTAGCGGTCCAAAATAGAGAAAAATGAGTTTTAAAACAGTAAAGCTTTTCTCATAGCTAGCACTCCAGGAGGGACTGCACTGCGTAAAGAATACAGTCTTAACCATCAGGTGACTTGGTGGAATTACATGAAGAACCGTTAGATCTGGTATATCTGCAAAATTAATCATAATATTATACTTAAATATTAACACGTACGAATTATTTCCCCCAACTATTTGATAGTTTGAATCGAGTTATCCATCATATTTTATCTTACTGTCAAAGGTCTAGTCTAGATTTAGTTTATACCACGCAGTAATTTATCATTTATTATGAGGGAGTGATGTGTGATGGTAGAAATCAAACGCATGCAACAACGATTTTTCATGTTGTAATTAAGAAACTTAACTTTCAGCCTACTGCCGAGCGATTAAGTCGACTTTTCCACCTGACAACCGAGTGTTTGTTTGTATGGACATTGAGAAAAAATGTTTAAGGGTCTCACAAAGTCCTGGATTATTACCGAAGATAAAGGAGAAGATCCAGATGCAGACAATTGATTTCTTGGCACGTCCAATTGTTGATTTGAACTCCAGAGGAAAACAAATGGCGTACCACCGATCGATTGATATTACGGTGAGCGTTAGTATGCTTACACTCACTGAAACAGTCTGGAAAAAAAAATTATTTTATTGACTTTAGCACTCTGATTTATAGGTTTTTTCGCCGAGAAGCATATCAGCAAGTTTTACCAATATTTAAGTCGTAAATCGGGATATTTGTCGTTTAGAATCGGTCAATTATTTATTTATTTATTTTTGGGTCATGTCATAATTTACTGCTGATGGGTTGCGTTGGATAGAAATAAAGTGTATATACTGTATAGTCGGATTTTTGTATAATTAAATTTTTTCTCGTCATTTTAATTAAATTATGAAAATTATTGCATTTATAGATGTGCAGAAAAACCATATTCAATAATTCGCTTTATTTTTGCCTGATTCAATTTTTAATTGTTATATACAATGAAAGGTTCATTAATGCCATTTGTGTTTTTACAATGGAATGTACAATTTTCCGAATAAAATTTTTCGACAAAAAAATACATCAATTAGGTATATATGTATGCATATGTAAAATTCACTTTATCGTGATGATTGCGAAATTCTGATCGCAATTCGGGGGTAAAAATCACAATTGATGTGTGTTGTAGCATATTGCGAAATTAATTTCAAAAAAGATTGAAGCTAAAAAAAATTCGGTATCAATTGAATTATATTAACAAAAATTGTTTTATTCGTATTAAAAAAATACTTCTAAAAAATAACTTGATAAGCAGTTTTCGTTAATTTTTTTTTTTCTTTTTTGCGATAATTCGGTAAATAAGGGAGATAATAAAAAATATTATTCATACTAAATGATTAAATATAAAATTTTTCATAAAAATTGTCAAATAAATTTTTTTTTTTTTCTATCTTTTTCAATTTTTTTAATATTATAGTTTTTAAAAAATTCTTAATTTTTCAAAATATCTCCAAAATAAGGCAAAAAAAATTATTTTATATTTTTTATAGACAATAAAATTCTCTATTTTTTTAATTCTCATAAAAATTTTTGTTATTTCATTTAATTATCAAGTTATCAGTAAAAAACCATTAAAATTACGTTAACGTTTATATTTTAAAAGAAAAATGAATTTTTACTATAAATTCCTGTTTTGGTATAAATATTTATTTATACCAAAAGGAAAATTTTTTATAGTCATTAAATATTAAATAGAAATTCAAATATTTATTGATAATATTACCAAGTTAATGACTTTATCAAACTTGTGTATCTTGAAGAAATTGAAATTTTACATTTTATGGACCTAGTGGAGAACTTTACAGCTGTCGATCGAACTCGAAAGCACTTCAAACGCCTTGCAGCGTACATACAGCAGCCAATGGGTATTTATAACTCAATTATCTGCAATTAACGAATTAATTCAACTATACGCTTACCGGCCATTTATCGGCTGTATCTTGTGATCGATATGGAGATATTAATTTTTTTATATTGTTTTCTTTTTGTCTATTGCGTTTTTTTTTATTTAGATAAATGGGTAATGGTATTTTTTACGCTCTATATACACTTCTGATGTTCTGAGAATGAATAATCTCAACGATAATGCCAGTGAATACTTGAGATAACAAGGAATTACCTCTGCATGCCTCTTATGTCTCGAGATATCTTATAGTAATACAACAGGAGATTAATCTCACGAACTCCCGGTGTAAGATAGGTGCAACAATGATTGTCGTTGCGTGAGAACTCGATATATGCTTTTTTCTTCCTATTAATTAAATCGCTTCGATTCGAAAAATATTATTTTCATGTCAAAATATTATTTCCTAAAATATAAAATTGACTTTAAAATTCGTCAGGTTTTTTGCGGATTAAATTTTTCCCCGGTAAAATTGGCCTTTCATTTTTATTCGAGTGACTGAATAAATAAATATACGCTCTTTACTGCAGACAGGTATTCATATATTTTTTCATGTTTAGACATGACGGAATTTATGAAACTTTTTTTTTCTGTTATAAATCTATCTATATAAACGGATATGGGATTTTTATATGCTAAAAATTCAAGTGAAAATTCTGAAATGATGAATTAAAAACTAAAAATTTTAATGAAAATTAGTTGGATATCTTAAATTGAATGATTTATAAGTTGAATTTATAGAGAATAAAATTATTTCACCATTGAAACATTGAAATAAATCGAAAATATTACAATTATTCGATTGAAATTTTTGTTTGAATACTTTGATTAAGCAGAAATTTACTTAATGTCAAATTTTTTTCCATCATTGAAGTATTGAAGTAAATGGAAAATATTATATTTATTATTAGTGAAAAATTTTTTTTTCGAATTAGTAATAATTTAATCCAAATCAAGGTTAACGATGAAAAATTTTTCCATTATTAAAACATTGAAATAAGCTTAAACATTTTTTCGGATAGAAGATAAAATGTAAAATGTAATCCTCAGTAGGAGTTGAGATTAATTGAAACCAGACGAGAAATGAATTTTTCGAAATAATACGAGATATGTTTTTATTATTTTAAATAATATTATAGTAATTTATTGGGTTATTGGTGGAGCTGTGGAAATAAATGTTATTATTTTTTGGTAATAAACAGGTGGAGGCGTCAGTGCAAATTGGCAGCTAACAGCCTCGCGGTTTCAAAAATTACGTACTGGGTATGTCTTGATTGCCATACCCCGCCGTCCTGTTTTACCAAGCCGACGCGCTATTAAAGTAGCGAGCACCCTTTTTAAATTGTTCACAATGTCTAACTGCAATTTATTAAATTCTTTCTTTATTCCACTTACGAGATTCTTTTTAACCGCAGCCATCTGTCAGTAAAATTCAGTACTAAACTCAAAGTTCAAACAATTATTTCTATAATTTCTCCTAAATTTTTATAATTATAAAAAATTTTATTCTCTATTTTTAATTTAATTTTAATTCAATTTAGTATATTAAAAATTGAAAAAAAAAATTTTTTTATTATTTTAAAAAGTACCTACATTGTTTATTAAAAAATTGAAATATTAGTCTAACAATCATGTTAATTTTAAATTTAGAAAAAAACGAAAAAAAATTTTTTTTTGTCAGTAGGATATATTTTTTTTATAAATATGACATTTCCCCGGTTTTTTATTTATTTTTTAAAAAATTTGTAGAGTCTTATTTCATCCCTTCTTGGCCTACATTTATCATCAGTCATTGCCCTCCATATTTTGTCTGGTAATTTCCTCGTTAGAACTGCTTCTTGGCTCTATAATAATGCTATCGATTATGTATATAGATATTGTCAGCCTAAACACTTGTCTTCTTGAGTTTACCTTCGTTATAACCCGTAGGTGGCAACCAATATTCTCTGCACATTATCAATATTTTTTCATTTTTTTTTTATCTATTTAAATATATGAGTTTTGTATTATTTTTATTTCTGAATATTTTTCTGCTTTTATATGCATTACAACTATTAGGATTAGTTGGCATTGGGATTACATTATAATAAAATAATGTAATCTTGAATTCCTTATTCATACCACAATGTTATTTCATTATCGAAGCTTTTATTATAATTTTCTACTTGAGAAAATATTTTAATTTACTATTGTAAAATTGTTTTTCACATTTTATCAACTTTAATATATTGTGTTGATATATTAGTTGGATATCTTGCAAGAGGAAATGTTTTATGTCTGTTTTATAAGGTATAAAAAAATTGTCAAATGACAAATCGATCGCTTTCAATTGAATAAAAATTTTATTGGCTATAGGGCAAACTTTGAAAAATCATTTTTTTTTTAAATAATTTCTATTATTATATTCTATAATTTTAGAAAAATATTATCGTATTTATTTTGCGAATGAAAAAAATTATTACTATATTTAAAATTCGTAAGAATACAAGTTGCAACAAATCATCAAAAATCGAAATTAATATTATAGAGATATCATAAAAACGAATAAGATCAAATTTCTTTTAAATAATATAAGAAATATTTTTTATTAATACTTTTTATTCATAAATTTTTTAATTTCGCTAGAAAATGAGATATTATTTGTAACATCTGAAAAAGTTGAATTAGTTGGATGTTTTAGGATATCAAAAATCATAATTAAATATTGGATATATAAAAATGCATAGAACCAAATTTGCTTGGAATAATACAAGGTGTTTCAAAAAAGGCGTATATTCGCAGTGATCCTCTATATAGAATACGATTTTAAGTGGAAAGTTGGGAGGGTCAAATTTTTATTGGGATTAGTAGATTTTGAAATGTTCAAGTTTTCATGTGACCAATCAGGGTAAGTAGGTTCGAATCGAAATAAATTTTTTTTACAAAGCTAAGGTCACAGCATTTATTTAGGACTGTATTTTAAAGAACTTTGAGCGGGATTTTCGAGAGTACTTTGAGCAAGATTTGATCAAGGCCTGTGAAGAGGACTCCCAGAAGACTCTTGAGGAACGACTTCCCGAAGAATTTTTAGGAGGACACTACGGAGGACTACAAGGAGGACTTTTCGAAGGATATTGATAAGAACACTGAGAAGGACTTCCAGAAGGATATTGATGAGGACACTGAGGAGGACTTCGAGAAGGATTGGCTAAAGAACTGCGGGAGGGACTTTCAGAAGGACCTTAAAGAGAATTTTAAAAGTCTTTTTGGTAGTCCTTCTCAATGTCCTAATCGATATCCTCCTGGAAGTCCTCGTTGTAGTCCTCTAGCTATAGTCCTGCTCAGTGTGCTCTTAAAAATCGTGCAAAAAAAGTCCTCAAAAATACACTTCTGCATGAAATCACATTTAAACTTGAATATCTCAAAATTTCTCGGAAAATATAGAACCATGTATTCTAAATGTGCCTTTATCGGAAAATGAAATATTGACTTACTTGCAGGTAAGGAATGACTTTGCAGAGCAACTCCCCGAGAAACCAAGTCTCAAATACGTCCCAGAGCACGGTGGGAGGCAAACACAAGACAATCACCATGAGATCAGCCACTGCGAGGTTAACTATAAGATAATTTGTGACAGTTCTCATGCCACGATTTCGATAGACGGCAAAACAGACGAGAACGTTGCCAATAATTCCACCGATAAAAACGACAATGTGTACGGAAATAAAGAGCCAATCGTAGACATCGGGTGTCAGAAAGTCAGCGATCATGTCGATGTAGTCGTCATCGCTTATGCACAACTTGTTGCTGCAGTTTTGGCTCGAATTGCCATTGACACTGTCGTTCGCCGTCGGGTTCACGTCGCCCTTTGCCACTGACGCCGTCAAAGTCAGGCTTACAACACTCACCCACCCACTCACAATAAAGTAAGTTGACATAATTAATTGAAAAACACTTGGTAAGTCCTTGTTGATTGTCAATTTGTATTAACCTGATTTTTCCGCCAGCTTAGAAACTCACTATCTCTTTTTAATTCTCTATTTATTTCGTAAGTCATTATCTATAAAGATCGAGAAAAAAAAAAATTTTTTTTTTTTTCATTTTTATGTAATTGATTTCATTTGTGTAAGAAAAATTCTTTGAATAATTAACTCCGCTGCTTATATTCACATAATTAATCTCGAATTTTATATTTATAAAATAAAAATTCAAAAAAACATTGAAATAATTTTTTTGAATCATATTTTTGAAATAAAAAAAAAAAAAAAATCTGGAATTTTGTACATTTCGGGATTATTTATGATGAAAAATTAAAAAATTTTCAATTATAAATAATTTAATTAATTTTTTTGCACATAAAAAAAATTTTTTAATTAGAAAAAAAATTCTATTTTTAGAATTTTTAGAAGAAAAAAATTTTTCCTTTTGTAAAAAAAAGAATTTTTTTTTTTTTTTAATTACTATCAATAGTTAGTATATGATGGATTATGTGAAAAGATATTATGAAGTTATGCTGAGCACGACGAATAAGATAGTACTATCAATTTCAGTGTTTTGTATATGTGGTGAGACATGGGTACACACCTCGAGTTTTCTGAACGTGCTGAAATTTTATTATTTTTAATTTAAATGCGTTTAATTAATCGTTTCTCGGCACCGTACAACCGACGTGATTGCCCCTGACGACGTGTTAGCATCTTATAAGAGTTATAAGATATCCAACAAATATTTAGAGTCTTATCATCCCCTAATTTCCGTGACTTTGATTAATAATAACGCTCTATATAAAATTTCTAAAATCTAAAACTTTCATTACTATAGTAAAAAAAAAATTTCCACCAGACAAAAACAAATATAAATAAATAAAATCCACTCAAGCACAAATAATATAATGAAAAATTAATAGTTTCTTTTTTTTATCTAATTCATTGTTGATTAATTCAATTATTTTTAAGATAGTCTTATAAAAATTTTAATTTTACAAAAATCACTATTTAAACACTCGTTTTTTTTCATATGTCAATCACATAATGCTGGGAAAAAAAAACTTTTCTTGTAAAAATTGACTATGAAAAATTTTTGTTTTTTAAATATTTATAAAACAAAAAAACATTTACGATTAAAATGAATGAGAATAATAGTTTATTATTGTTATGAATTGGTAGTAGGAACAGAGGTGAGGCCAGTGTTCGCATCGACGGATTCATGCAGACTGAGAGTTCCCACAGTAGTAACCAGCGTCCTGTATGCCTCTATATCTGAGAGCAACGCGTGGTCATTGACACGAAATAAATTCGTCAACTCATAAAATATCTATATACAAAATATACGCTGTTCAGAAAAGGATTCTAAAAATTTTTTACCAGACTTACGCGTGAAAAGTTCGACATTCCAACCCGTTTAGGCCGGGAAAAAGTGTCACTTTTTTCTCCGCGTCATCGGGTTATAAACAAAAAAACGATGCGGAAAGGTATGACAATATAAACACAAGCTTAGCAACTTTTTCTCAACTACAAATTGACAATTAGATCTGAATTAGTGAATTTTTCAAATAATAACTCGATAATTTTTACAGATATAATTACAGCAATTGAATGTGACAAATAGAAAAAATGATTTATTACAATTTTTGAAACAGTGAAAATGATGAGTTTAGTGAATCAGAAAAAAATTTTAGATGAGTCTAAAAACGTTGTAAAAAACTTTTTTAATTCAATTTTTTTCATTAATATTTTGGCTACTTACCTTATTCTTTGATTCTATTGAAATACTCCTCAAAAAGCAAGTGAAAATTTTTATTTTTCAATTATATCGACGTCTTTTGTATGTACGTATGAGACATTGATTGTTAAAATTATAAAAAATAAATAATATGGCTAGTGTAATTACGGGTTTTCACAGGTTGCATTCGTCGCTAGAACTATATATCACGGTGTTTCATGTCCTGCGAGATTTATAGGAGCTAGAGGGTAGCTTGTAAACTAGTTTACGATCTGATACACGGTCTACCATACCGCTGGTATACAAGGGTAATGAATAACAATAAACCTTGACATCGAGCAGTTTCTGATTTGAATCAAGTTTTAGCGCGCGGAGTTTAAACTAGTTACCGACCGAGCCACTGGGGCGCGCGTGCGCGTTCATGGTTACTCTGTGGGTAAATTGTATGCAAAAAGATGGCGCGGGAGAAACATAACCTGAAATTTTCGCACACTGTTAAAATACGACAACAATGTTTGACGCCGTGAGTCGTCACAGTGCAAATATTTTTCTGCTCCAATAATAATTTTATTTCATTACTGTCAATATATAATTCTATTATTGTGTTCGATTAACAGTAGATTATCATGGAATTCAAAGAGCCTCGACCGAAAACTCCACCAAAATTATTTGGACAGCATTTTAACATGGATTTTAATGACGTTACGATATTGTCAACGCCTCGCCCTCAAGCTTCATCCACGGTCGAAAGAAAAACGTGAGTTTTGGTATAGAAAATCATAAAATATTCTCCGACAATTTATTGTTTATAATTTATGTCTACTTTTAGTTTTGGCACTGAGCAGTATGGTCGAGTACCAAAAAATCCGACGCGTCGCAACTCCGAATTGGAGAATTCCACACTAAACTCACTGGGATTAGTAAATAATATCACAAGCCGTAAGTTTATATATTGAAATATCTTTTTTACTGCTTATTCATTATTTTCTGAGACACAAGCGTTGATTTTTCTGTTATTTAGTCCTAGAGGAGCACGACAAATCGGTTCTAGAGTCGAGCACAATGATCAACAATAAAATCGAGACGGAGCGAGAGCTGGCACGTCAATTAATTCAGCAATGCGACTTGGGAAAACAATTTTCACCTGAAATTGGTAAGAAAAAGTCAATTAATAATGCAATAAATCCGACTAATGATTTTTTTTACTGTAGAAATAAATAAGGAGAACAATGCCAACGCTCAAAATCTATCGGCTTTACATTCATTGAATAATTCTACTCTGCAGTGGGCTACGCCTAAAACCAGCTCCAATAATGTAAGTAATTTTTCATTCAATTAACCGACGATTATAAGTTATAATAAATTTTTGCAGGTTGTCTTTGAACCAACTGAATTTTCGGGACGATCGTCGGAAATGAACTCGAGCAATGAGCACAACTCGTCAGCCAAATTGTCACAAGGTCGTGTAAATGACTTTAGCTTTAACAGCACGGCCGCTGACATTATGGCAAAATTTTCCGACGGTGAATTTGTGCCGGGTTCGCGTATGAGCAGTCAATTTGCCGCTGACGAGCTGTCCTGTCAGCAAAACTACAATGCCATACCACCGTCAGCAGGCTCCGAACGAATGGAATTTTCCTGCTTCTCCGGCATAGTTGGAGAACCAAATTTGACCGTGCAATCGTGCCCAGGTCATCAGGTCTCGGTTGGCGAGTACTTTCGCAGAAAATGCGGTGGCATGGGCAGCCTATCGGACAATTCGCAGGTTGCAGAGCAGCCGAGCTTTGGTTTAACGACAATGAAGAGTCCAGATCGAGCGCGAATAAAACGTCAGCCTCTGCTCAAAGCCTCAGAGAGTGTTAATGAGACGCCAAGGATGATTGAGAGCACAGTGCACGAGGGTACTGAGATAATGAGTTTGACAAAAATCGCACAAGCGCTGCAAAACGTCGATGGCACACCTGGGCACCTTGTAGACCAACTTTTAATGATTAATCGCAAGCAGAATCTCAAGAAAAAATCTGCCAACCAAGACACCAGTATACCAACTTACACTTTAGCAGAGGAATCTCTGCCTGAAATTTCTTCTTCGCTCTTAGATACCAGCAGCAAAAGCGCAAAAAAGCTCTCGTTCGACAGTAAAACTTTCGTTCAACCTGTTGACAAGCAAAATACTTCTCTGGATGAGTCAAAAAAGCGTGCAACAGCTGTGGACAACATTAATCTGAAGATAAAAAACTCATTTTCACCAATTTCAAGCGTTAAAACAGAGCAACCATCACTGCTCTCCACTAGTCGTCTTCACGACCGAATAACCATTAACAAGAGTACTCAAGAGCTCTACAGGTGTGTCGTAGGCGTCGCACGCGAGGCTCCAATTGAAATTCAAAATAACAGCGAGCGTTGGTTTAAGTGTACACTTAAATTACTTCAAATTCAAGGCGACGCGAATAACGTGCAGATTAACGTTCCTGTCGAGCCGTTTATGGTCGAGCCAAGCAAGCAACAAATTGTTCGGTTGACGGTAAAGCTTGAGAAAATGGGTGAGCCAATAATGGCAGCGTATGCCGTAGAAATTGTCGACATGTCAACGCGGGAAGTGTTTACAAAACAGCACATGATGTGTTTTGTCCCAGAGTTGTCAGGAAATCCAAGCAAAGATATTCAAGTAAAATCGAGTAATTTGACAGAAGAAAGTGTAAAAGTTGCGTCGCGCTGTGTCACACCACAAACATATTCACGTCTGGGTGACAACAGTTGTCCAACTTCACCGCAAAGTCGCACATCCTCCGGTACATCGGGTAGACACTCACCTCGCAGCACGTCGTCTGCTGGTACAGTTTCCGGCGACTCAATTCCCATTAAATCCACGCACTCGTCGCTCGTGTGGACGAGCGTGCGTGTGGGCAAGTATGAGACGCGTGAATTTACAATCCGCAACACAAGCAGCAGCAAAATCAAGCTTCAGGGTATCATTACGGATAATGATAATTGTTTTAAATTCATTAAAGGTCGCGATTCAAGTGCTATCATCACATTTGGATTGCAGCACATGGAGAGCAAGACATTCACGGTGGCTTTCAGTCCAAACAGCACCGGAGCCGCCGCGGGAAAAATTACATTCATGCACTATGAGAAAAAACGCGAAAACAGAGAGTCGTCACGGCCTTCGAGAATCATTCCGCTGTACGGCTACGGCGGCTACGCCAAAGTGTGCATCAGCCAGGCTCTGAAGATCATGGGCGATCAGATGTGGCTGTCGCTCGGCAAGCTCAGCTCTACTGGTACACTGAACACGCGCATTAAGCTGGAAAACACCGGCGACTTGTCGGCCTATGCTAAAATATCCCTGGCGCCCAAGGCCGTCTATCCATCCGTCGAGAATAATTGGCAAATTGAGCCAACTGAGCTGATACTTGGGCCAAAAGAAATCCGATGGGTCAGCCTGAACTTTCGACCGCGCAAAGAAGACTTTTGCACACTTCGCGGCGATGTTGCTGACATGGGATCGCTCATTATTACCCATGGTGACGAACCGACCCGCTGGCGAATTCGTCGACTCTACAATAAACTGTGCGAGGCCGGTCAGATGAAGAAAAACGAGCAAGAAGACATTTTTCGCAATGTTGTTTATCCAATTTGCAAGGCCTTTCCCGGCGAGTCACTCATGTCCCACAATCTCAATATTATTCGAGACTCCGTGCAGGATCTTGGAACTCTCTGTCGCCGAGTGAATCGTCATGTGGTTACACTGACGATAGAGCTGAGTGGCGATGACGATACAATATCAATTTTCAATGATGACGACGACGATTTCGATGGGTCACAGATGTTTCAATCGCTCTGCAGCGATGTTACTGCTGTGCATGTTGTCAATGAGAATAGTTACATGCCACCGGATAGTCGCAAGGCTGCTTCTGGCCCACCTATCTGCACGGATGAACTTACCGTAATGCCAGAAACAATCGCTCTTCATCCTCCGTCTTGCGCCGATGCTCATATTGACATTGAGAGCTCGTCATCAACGGCACAGCCATTTGAAACGACTCTGGAGCATCCGCAGTGTCTCAGCGTTGTCCCCAGTGAAGGAATGATTCCGGCCAGAGGTACTATACGTATCAAAATTCACTGCAAAAAGCGCACCGATCGCTCGATCGACTCGAAACTTCAGATTTATACTGCCAACGAGAAGCGCGATGTTGTTATAAAAATTCGGCCAAATTAAAAATTTATAGATATTCTTAAAAATGATTGCTTTAGTGCTGATATGTAAATGACACGATTTTTTATATTTTATTATTTTAGGTTTTAGTGTGTTTTTTTTTAATGGATTTTGTATTTTAATTGAGAAAAAGAAATTTTTTAAGATTACTTAAATTCAGATAATAGAAAACATATAGTCATGAGTAATATTTTTTGTTTTTTTGTATTTATGGTTTATTTTGTGTTGTGAGAGATGTTGTCAAGTCGAAATTAACATGATGTTTGATTCCTAAATGTTGAATAATTCTTGTCATGTTGTAAGCATCGTATAATCCCGAGTGCAGTCGACCCTCTGGAGATAATTCTAGCCTAATTAGCATGTCCTTTAAACTACGCGGATAATGATGCTTAGCTTGGCAGAATACGTTCTTCAGGTTGATCCAATGCTTGAAGTAATTGGGTATGCTGACTTGATCAAGTGCACACTGACCCGGCAACATCACTTTCAAATCCCAATCTCCGCAAGTCACAAAAGCGCTCTCATTGCCATTTGCTATGTAATTATTCGCTTCTAACCATCGGCAAAATTCCGTAAATACCTGCGGGAAATGTGCCTCGTCGTCAACTGTCTCTTGCATTATTCCCGTGAGCTCTGTGCAAAAAGGGGTCAGTATTGGATTTACTCGAGGCTTTACATACTTGTGGAATACATTCTCAACTTCCCATTTTCTTGTGTTTAATGCTATACACGGAAATTCTATTATTTCTGGATGATTAATCGGAACATCCTTCTCACAAGTTGCTTCAAAATCCAAAACTAGCAGATACTTGAATTTTTGCACCAAAGTAGTTGGAGTTTTTATTAGATTTTTCGTAGTCATAAACTTTAACGCCATTTTGTTTGATTTCTTTTATTAATAGTTTTTTTTTCCAACTCCCTTTGATTTTGAAGTATATTTTAGAAGTTTACAAATGTTTCCAACGAAAAATTTTTTTGCACGTAATACTGAAAAAGTGAGGTTAAGTTTTTCATTCTTTTCTAACAACCAATGAGAGATTTTTCTGCTTATTTACGTGATTTGATTGGTTGTAGAAATTTCAATCAGCTCTTTTACATTTTGGCGCTCGATTCATGACATTCCGTTGAACTATTTTGATAAAATAAAAAAATAATCAGTGTAAGATTAGTGTTTATAAAGCATTTGGAATAAAAAATAAAATTTTAACAACAATGGTTGCTGATAATTCAAAAAATTTACCATGGTAAGAGATTAAAATACTAATTAATCGGATATTTAAGTTGTCTTGTAATCAAGTGAGGTTAGGACTATTTATTTTTTAGACTAATAAAT
Organism: Macrocentrus cingulum; assembly: GCA_002156465.1. Lineage (NCBI taxonomy): Eukaryota > Metazoa > Arthropoda > Insecta > Hymenoptera > Braconidae > Macrocentrus > Macrocentrus cingulum. The sequence continues at coordinate 44,019 of MVJL01006487.1, read as the reverse complement.
ATTTTTAAAAAAAACCTGGTTTTTCTGTTTAAAGGGTTGAAAAATATCGTCCGGCAACATTGGACGATCTTATTTCCCATGAGGACATAATAAAAACAAGTATGTATTCATTTGAAACGCACATTCACGGCTAGTTAGCGACGAATTGTTTGTCAAATGGTCATTTTAATTGTATTTTCCAGTCAACAAGTTTATTGATGAAGATCAGCTGCCACATCTCTTGCTCTATGGTCCTCCAGGTACCGGAAAAACCAGTACAATTCTTGCCTGTGCCAGAAAATTGTACAAACCAACACAATTCAGCTCGATGGTCAGGACTTTACTCAATTATCTAGTCGCAAACACGAATATAATTAAGCTCAATTACTTCTTATTGACTGTTTTGCAGGTATTGGAACTCAATGCATCCGACGACAGGGGAATTGGCATTGTCCGCGGCCAGATATTGAGTTTTGCCAGTACTAGAACTATGTACGCGTCCGGTTTTAAATTAATCATTCTCGATGAGGCTGACGCCATGACAAACGATGCACAAAATGCACTTAGAAGAAGTGAGTATACTCTCTCAACATTAATTCATTCAACTAATCTACCTAATTTGTTTTGCAGTAATGGAAAAGTACACTGATAACGTGAGGTTTTGCATAATTTGCAATTATTTGAGCAAAATTATCCCGGCATTGCAATCACGTTGCACGAAATTCCGATTTGGGCCTTTGGCACCCGAGCAAATCATCCCCCGCCTCGAGCACGTGATCAAGGAAGAGGGGTAGGCATTTTATTCAGTATTTGTTGTGCATTTAAAGATTGAAATGTTTTTTTTTTTTTATCAGTGTCACAGCATCGGAGGATGGAAAAAAAGCTCTGATGACACTGAGTGAGGGAGACATGAGACGAGTCATCAATGTTCTACAAAGTACTTGGCTTGCTTTTGGTCTGGTGAATGAAAATAATGTTTATACCTGTGTTGGACATCCCCTGCCGGCAGACATCAAGAACATTATCAATTGGCTACTGAATGAGCAGTATTTCGCGGCCTACTCAAGTATCCTTGAACATAATATATTTTTTTCTAGGTCTTTCAGTATACCTTTCATAAATTTCTTGAGAGAATTGTCCTTTTCCTTAATGATACCATACAATCAGAAATTCAAGATTTAAAGGTAAAAAAGGGCCTTGCACTTCAAGATATTCTCACGCAGTTACATTTATTCATAAACAAAGGTATTTCATGTTTTTTACGAGTTTTTAATCCAGTATTTCAATAATTTTCTCGTTACAGTTGATCTTCCGGATGAAATTCTCATGAATTTAATTATCAAACTCGCTGAAATTGAGAAACGAACTGCTGCCGGGTGCAACGAGAAAGTTCAGCTGAATTCCTTGGTCGCTGCATTCCAAGCTGCTCGCGACATTGAAGCAACATAGGTATTATTATTGTTGATAAGAAATGTACGTAAGATGGACAATTGTTAAATACATTGGTTCACACGTATAAAATCGAATATGACTGCAGGATTTTACATAAGTTTGTGGTTTGCGGCACAGAGAAGACGTGAAAAATCAATCAATATGCCCCGCAAATACAACCCCATTTGTCGTCTATTTTTACCACAGAGTGTGTGCAATTGCATCAAACTTAACCTCAAACATCGAAGCTTGTCGGAGAACCAGGTACGGAGATTATCCACCTTGAGAAGGGGTTGTTCAGCCGATAGTTGGTGTATTTGGAAAAAAAGAAGAAGTAAAAAAGGGTAGAAGGGGCGAACGTGCTGGGGCTGGAGCTCGCGTCGTTGGCTCAGGTTCTGCGGTGTGTGACGCCGTGGCAGGGGTCGAGTTTTGGCCGGGTCGGCTTGCGCACAGCTCCATAGGGAGGGAATAGAGCGAACCAAGTGGGCGCAAGGGAGAAAAACGCAGGCGTAACAGAGAAGCAGACAACTACCGGGCTTTATGAGCAAGTCGCCCCTGTCGTTTTCGCCAGCGATAGGTTGCCCCGCTGCTTCCCCGCTGGACGCCACCCTCCGGGCGGCCCGGCCGCGAGCTTGCAGAAGCGCTTAGCGTATAGAAGGCGACTCTTGCTTCTGGTAGACGCGAGTGTGTAACGGCCCAGTTGTGTAGTCGCATACCTAGAGAGCTACATGACAACTATTGCATGTCACTGACCTGCCAAAAAAACGTCTCGTGAGTGTCTCGCTATTCAAAATGAAGGACAGTTGAAGACTTATCAGTGATAACTGTCACAAATTTTCAAGCATCAGCGCCGTTGGCCTGCAGAACAATGTGCTTTAAATCTCTCGTCCAGACGAGACTCATACATACACTTGAAGTTTATCTTGGCTGAATATTGGACATGTAAGTATTTTTTATAATTTTATTTTTTATATTCATCTAAACACATAAGTCTATCCATAGTAAAAATCAAAATTTCTATCTTATTTTTTGCTTTTATTTTCATTCATTTATTTATTGGTAAGAATTTCAAAATAATTAGTTTAAGTAGTTGGATTATTAATTTTTTTTATTAAAATCTCTAGTTGACATTGAAAAAGGGTTTATAAATTAAGTATAAAATGTAAAATTCTAAATGGACTTTGTTTCTGTTTTGTAAAATTTAATTGTAAACTGTTTTAAGAAAATCTTGACGTAAAATATCCGCTACAGTTATGTTAATTAACATTTGTGAAGAGTATACAAAATGAAGTTAAGTGAGCTTATTATGTGTAAGCTGTGTTGGTAAATGTAATTAGAAATGCATTTTAGCTATTTCTTCAGCATTTGAGATTTGCCGGTGGGCGTTTTTCAGCCACTTTTATCAACCCCACTGTGTGTGCACTACGACATTCTCGTTTTAAGGTTATGTTGCATGTTGCAAACAATACAGGACGCGTGATGAGCGACGACACGACGACGCTCGTGTTTAATTGAGAATTAATTTAATCAACATCATTAAAAACACTGTAGAAATTTTATTTCTAGTTTTTCATATGAATATACATGGTTTTATAAGTACACATATTTCCGCACAATGGTAAAAATCTCGATATAATAAATTAACGAATCTCTGGACGAATGGAAGGAGGTAAATTAATATAATGCCAAGTTGAGAGTTGACTTTCATGCACCATTACGGCATGTACAAACGAAATATTTAGGTCAGCAATCGATCGTACCTTTCAAGTCCTTTATTCGTATATGATATTACTCTGTCATATCTATTAATTTGCCTCTGTGAATTAGGCAAATTTTATTAAATCATTACGAGCTGCGTGTAAACAATATAGTATGTGAAATAATGGATCATTAATGAATTGATGGGTATTCGAATGTTAAATGCGTGCATTATATGACGATGCATGCTCTAATCAGAGTGGAAAAGCTTGTAAAATTTGATTTTCACATGTACATAAAATCCAATAATATATTACAGGGTGGAGGGGCATGTTGGTATTTTGGCGATTGCTGATCGCAGCCGCCATCGCGGCTTCGGTCGACCATAATCCCAGTGTGTTTGCGAGCCTTCCCGAGTACAATTTCTTCGGAGTAACTCCAATTATTGCAAACAACAGTTGGAAAAATGCCGTTGGATGTCGACTGTCCGAGTTTCAGTGCGATAATTCACACTGCATTGCACAGGATAAATTTTGCGACGGCGAAGACGACTGCTCGGACAAATCGGATGAGCCGAGATACTGCACGCGTAATTATACATATTTTATCTTAAAAATATAAAAATATTATGGATTTTATCCAACATTATAAATATTATTGCAGCTTGTAACCAAACTCTTTATGGCGACGTTGGGCGAACCTATCAAGTGGAAGTTCGTCGTCCAAGAGAAGATCGACTGCCTTTTATTTGCCATTTGAATTTAACAGCCGCCAGTGGTGATTTTGGTGACCTAGTTCAGGTAAAACATCATTTATTTTTGCTATTATTTGCAACTATATAACTGTAAATTGTAGCTGACCTTTGACACCTTCACTGTCGGCCGGTTCCTTTCGTTTACGAGCGAGGGATGTCCCGATGGCTTCATGACAATCCAGGAGGAAGGAAGACCAATAACTGGCGGCCAGTGGTGTGGCAGTGCATGGGGATATACTGTTTATTACAGTGAGACACGTTCCATTAATCTCACGCTCTATCTAGCACGCTTATCCGAACAGGTAATGTATTTCCGTTAGTGTCTCTACCTTCAGGCTTTTATTGCCAACTGTAATAATTTAATCATTCCATCGTGTAGGCTGTAGCTACACTCGTTCTATGTACGATATCGTCAAGTCACGCATATACGACTGTGTGTTTTTAGGGCATTGGTTACAATTTCGACTTTAAACTGTCGTACAAGTTTTTGAAGCAGAGCGAGGCCCATCTGAGATATGGAAACAGCACGATGGCAACATGGCGCGGTGATCTGGTCAACGGCACATACTGTGATCGAGTACTAACTCGATGTGATACGCGAGCATGTCGCCTACAGTCGCCCAATTATCCCGGGGTATATCCGCGCAACGTGACTTGCTACTATCGGATCGAGCACAAGCGAGCTCCGCCCGGGCACCGCGCTCTCGTGGCCGTAAGTCAGCGCAACAGTCACAAGATTCATATCAAGGATCAGATCGTCAAGTACGACCGGAGTCAGCGCATACTCAGGTGAGACGTATACGAAAACCGCTGCACACAGTTTTCAGAAATTAATTCTCTCTTACTAGGTCTAATAAATTTATCTGATTTACTTTCTGCAGGGTTTGGGATCAATGCAACGTTGTGCAGGACTACTTGACAGTTTACGACGGCGGTTCGACCACAGACAGGGTGCTTGTACGACTGTGCGGTGGCGATGCCGTTCCTGATATTGTCAGCAGTCGCAACACTATGCTTCTGGAGTTTCACACCTCGCCATATGACAATCCTTTTCATCCTGTGCCCCTGTCATTTCTTCCGGGCTTTGAGCTCGAGGTCCACGTGATTTTTGTCGACGATAAGTCACGGAGCTTTGTCAAGGAGAATGCCAATTGTGATTTTTATATTACCAGCTATGACTTGCCCTCGGGTATTCTCGAGAATCCGAAACACTCGCTGCCACCAAATACTACGTGTCACTACCATTTTCACGGAAAGGCCAATGAGATTGTGTGGATATCATTTATTAAGTATTATGCCGCTAATACGGATCCATCTGCTACCAGTATTGACTCGAGCAACGAGTGCAATGCCAAACTTCTTATTTGGGACGGCGATCAATCAGCCAAAAAGTATTCTGCAGACAAGGTAACTAATGGTGGCCGTGATATTTTTATGGCACAATTTTTCGAGGAGATATTTTAACGTAGAACCGATAAAAAATCAATCAGCTTGCTCACATGTCAGAGTGGTGATTTTTTCATTGTTTATTTCACAGACCAATCGGTTGATGGGTGAGTTTTGCAAGGATGAAGTACCGCTGCTGTGCGATCATAGTTTACTGCGTAACAGCAGCCGACACACAAGACCCTGCAGCCTAGCTGAGAGCTATGTATCCAGCGGACGAGATTTGACGCTTGAGCACATTCTTCGACAGGGCAGCGCTCTCTATCCCATCAGCTTTGTCGTGCGCTATGAGTTTGTGCACAATCTGATGTCCTGCCACGAGGTCTTTGCCTCCTCATCGTTCCTTGGCAAGCCCTCACTCGGCAAAAAATCGGCCGCAGTTGCTGGCAAGTTTACCTCGCCAAAGAGCGTGTTTTTCTACGGTCGCGGAGGCGCCCAAAATCTCAGCTGTGTCTATCGATTCGAGGCTGAGACTCACCAACGAATAGAAGTGTCAATTTCCTCGGCATCATTTGGCGATAAGCTGTGTGTATCTTACGTGGATCCACTGGTGAACCGATGGGAGTGTGATCGTCGTGCGTCAGACGTGCAGAAAAATGGACTTGCCGAGCTTGTCATCTCGGAGTATCCTTGGCCCGGTGTACCGTTGCATCGTGACTGTTTGTGCTCGAATATCAGCGATACAGTGGCCTTTACATCGCTCACATCCAATGTTGTTGAGCTCACGTTTACTATCACACGCATGAATGTCACTCAGGATTACAATGACTTTTTTTTCGAGGGTGACTACCGTTTTGTCGATAAAATAGACCAGCTTTCCTGTCCGTCGCGCTTTGAAGAGCGCAAACTGGGCGGAACGAGTGGCGAAATATCGCTCAAGAGTCCACTTTTACCTATTTCCACGAGACTCCATGTTGCTGACATTGCCGCCGTCGAGGAGATGCTCAAAAATACCGAGGACTTTACTGCCACCCAGTGTATCAACGAGCCTTGGCTCATTGAACCCGAGGATCCGCGGATTAACTTTTTGTACCTGCGGACCACTGGGTTTGTCATTAATCTCGACAATATTGCCGATTGCATGACCCTCAACCGAATTATCGTCTATTCGGCGGTCAATACAAAAGAGCGCAGCGTCATTTGCCCGGAACAGAGTGACCGAGAATCCAATTCTCGAACTGTAGATTTTTTCTCCGGTGGGTGGAATTACTCTGCAAGCAATGGCGCACCTCAACTCATGGCTATGACTCAACATTCGCGAAGCTTTGTCGTTGAATTCATCCAGCGCGAGCCGGGATTTTATGCAATTACGTGGATTGCCATCTCGAAAAACGCGAAAATGGCTCATTTTCCACGCGACAACAGTGCCATCATGCTGACACCGCTGAATGAATGTCCCTACAGGTAATTTTATTGAGATTTATCGCGTAGAATGCGATGATTTGATACTTACTGTTGTTTTTTCAGGTGTCCGGAACTTCAGGCGTGCATCAGCTCAGTCCTGTGGTGCGATGGCGTGCGCCACTGTCCGTCAGGCTTTGATGAGGAGGAAATTAACTGTTCCTACCGATTTGGTGTAACTCTGCTGTATGTGGCTATTGGCGCGGGCGCCCTCGGCATTTTTCTCATCCTCCTATTGGCCACCGGATGCCTCAAGTACTGTTTGTACCGCCACAAGACGCGTAAGAAGAAGAAAAAGAAAAAGAAGAGCAGTATTAACGTCAATCACCTTCATGTTAATCACACGCATCATCAGAATAACGGTTTAACGGGCAGTAGTCGACTCAGTGGTCAGTACAATGTTGCTACTCCTCAAGATATGTACATGGATGGCAAGGACAGCATTTGTTGACAATACGCCATTATTACCGATTTAGAAACAACTGTGTGAATACATATTTCCTGCGACAGAAAAAAATATATGGCCGCCATGTTGTGCTATATCTTCACAGCCATTTTCACAAGTTGAAAAAAAATGTGGTCAGAATTCCTCTGCGACGAAGAAGTGAAAAAAATATCTTTTGTTCAATAACGGAGCTAAAACACTCGTTCTAGCTCCGCTCGTGAGGCTCTAAAATCAGCCATTTTCGGTTACCACTAACGCAGAGTGCAAAAAAGTGGTATTTTAGTGCCTAGTCACTAAAACTCGCTTAACCTGCATGCCGCGTGCGTCCGCAGCGCTCGCCGGCACTCGCTCGGCATTATATAAGGATGTATGTACAACTGCTCTGTTAAATCAAGTCCATATAAAATTTTTGTTAGGGAGGTTATAGCGTTAAGGCACAGTGAAGATACCGAACTGAAATTTATACACAGTATAGCTTCAGCAGTTAATTTTTTGTTTCAATGTCTTCACTATATTTTGTTTATTTAACATGTAATTGCTCAATACCACACTATTGATTGCCCTATAATCTTCTCGATATCAAGTAATATAATTCAATAGGTTTTAAAAACCTATTGCTATGAATAATACAAGTTAAACACTTAATTTTTTTACAAAAGTAAAAAATTTAGAGTCATTTTGACCGCATTTCGCACCGACGATGTTAGGATCTGACAGGCCAATTAGCATTGTAAAAATTTCAATGCCCGAAGCGAATTAGCTTAGTGTCTAGGTTTTTTTTTAAACGTGGATTAATCACAACTTTATTTTATGGTCAAAAAATCACGTGTTGTTTTAACTTTCTGAAAATTTGTTTTTTATTTGACCATCAGCCAATTTTACCACACTCAATTTCATTTATTCCTCGGTCCAAACTATACTCTTTTTGATTAAATAACATACGTTATATTGCAATTTTAATATTAAATTAATAAAAAAATAAGCCTGGATAGCAATGTTGATATTGGTTTTAATCGACGCGTATTTTTTTTCTATGACATATTTTAATTTGAGATAAATAACTATAAGTCTATCAACACATTGTATATACATCCTTCACACTTTTTTAAATTCCGTTTACTTACTAAGCTGAAAATGGCTAATTTTTGAGCATCACTCGCATTGCGAAAACTATATAGTGTTTGCTCCGTGTTAAACAAAGAAATATGTGTACTTTGCTCTAAAGCGAGCGTTTGTGTACAATGTACTATTTTGTCACTCACAAAAACATGTGATTATTGATAATTACGGTTTTTCTTCAAAAACAAAATTCTGTGGCAGCACTGCAATATTAGCCAGGTACTGAAATTTTATAATTTTTTTTTTATAAATACTCACTGCATATTCTTATTTAGAGTGCGACAATAGGATATGCGATATTTGGCAATTTTCTCATATGAATCATCATTTTAAATAGGTATAATCATGAAAATAGTTAAAAATAGTGTCATAAGCACAATAATTGATAGAAAATAATATGTAGGAGCTAATAGAAAGTGATATAACGTTTATATTTTTACGCATTTTTAGGTTTAGCTGTATATTTATAAACAAACACTCACACACATGCTCTTCTGTATTTTTATTTATTTGTTAGGGTATAGAGGATTTAATTTCGGTGTTATGATGTGCCAAAATAATAATTTAGATTAGACGTTTTTTGCTCACTATGAATTTTTTTAGTTCAGAATGATAAAATTATATTTTTGCCGGTTTTCTAACGTTTTTCTTGAGTGCTATGTATATATGTATACATGTAGATGAGTATATAAGCTATTCTAGCTTACTCGAAAGCCTAATTCGAACCCGGCCACGACGTATCTTAAGTGCGAATGGCCTATGAGTATTTCGAGTTGATTTTTAAATTTGTTTTTTCAATTTCTTGCAAAAAATATCATTCGGAGAGGAAAAAATCTCGGATGAAAGTTTTTCTATTCTTAATTATCTACCAAAAAGGTTCTTAGACTTTTTTCGAAAGAACAAGTAGTTTGGCTAGTAGCGAGCCACAAAGTTGTCAAGTTTCGAGAACGTGTGCAAGATGATAGCGAACTTTGAGGCTGTCTACTATCCAAACTAATGGATTTTTCATAAAAAGTCTAAGAATCTTTTTGATAGATAATCAAAAGTAGAACAACTTTTATTCGAAACTTTTTCCTCTCTGAACGATATTTTTTACGAAAAACTGAAAAGAAAAATTTTTTTTACGTCGCTAAGAAAAACTCTGTGACAAAATCAGCTCAAAATATACTTTACAGGCCATTTTTGCACTTGAGATGTATATCGTGACCGGGTTTAGGGCCTCTCGCGTCTTCTATATATATTTATTGTCTAAATAATCCAACTAATTTTTATTGAACTCAAGGCGGAGAAGTGCGTTTAGGAAATTGCAGAAGAGCGGCGTAATGCGCGATTACGTCTTCATAAAGTGGCTTTGAAGTTGCATTTTGGCTGTCCTGTGAAACAAAATGTTTTTCTACGCGATAAATATTAGGAATTAAAGAAAAAAACCAAAAAATATATATATATATATTCATCCACACGAGAGTGCATGCTCTAATATGCTTTTGTATAACTGAAACACTAACGACCAAGTATATTCACGATTTATAGTAGCAAAAAAATTCATCGTAAAATTTTATCATGAAAAATATAAATTTTAATAATTTTTAATTATATATTTATTAAGTTTATATTGTGTTTTTAAATAAACACAACATTTTTACATGCTGTGATAGAATTAAGCGTATCAACAATCTTATATGAATGAAAAAAAAAAAAATTATTTCAACAGTTTTAATGTGCTTTTAGACATGATTTTTTTATTTATTTATTTATATGACTGTCGGTGATTTTAACGTGTGTTTTAGCCATATCGATCTCGCGCAAGTGATATTCTTCCGATTAAACTATACCAGAAAAACCGTTGACATGACAAAAAAAAACCATTATAATTATACGTTATGAATGTTAATGGTGATGCTCTTATTAAACTCTATGAGAATGCATTTTATGATAATAAGCAGATATATATACATGCATGCGTATGTATATGTCTCGTCCCGTAGCTCAAAATGGTCGTGAGTACCAAATAATCATCTACAATATTTAAGTATGGATAATTAAAAAAATTAACTGATAATTCTAACGGCAATTATGGCAACAAATACTTATTGAGTCATCGTGGCCTTGATTCAACGATCGTTTTTTAAACAGAAAAAGTGTAATAAAATACGCACGTTATGCGATATGATACCTATAAATATATATACTAATCTCGTGTTTATAATTTTAATAAAATATCCCAACGTTAAAATAACAAATTTAACGTATTTTATCATAGAAGTTCCTGATTAAAATTATCATAGGCTTTTTAATATATTAATTATGAATAGTACATTGTTCACCGAGGGAGCAAAAGAGGTCATTTCGATCGTGATGAAAAGTTTAATGTCCAAGCCGAAGGCGAGGGCAGGAATTCACGGTCAAAATAACCTTTTTTGCATCCCGAGGTAAACATACTATTTTTCGTCGTAGAGGGAGAAAATTGGGGTTTTTGCTCCCGCTATGACGAAAAATTATTTCTAGCTATGTCGATGGTTTTTTTTTTCACTTTTTTATCAATACGAAGCATTGTGGTGATGTCTGAAAAATCTATCTATATTGTAAACGATTCAAAACATTGAAATCAACTAAAAAACGATTTATTGTATTATATCGTATTTGGATGACTTCGTCCGACTAACGTAAGAAGTTATGCTCAACGTGTTCAGGAGATCAAAAGACATTAAACGGCGTAGACAGATTCAAGATTTATAAATGTTTTTCCACTGAGCGGTGCGTCAAAATAAGGTGAAAATTGATTAAAAATGGCAATTTCCTTAAGTTATCTCACAGTTGGATGACATCGCTCGATTAAAACGATGTACCCAGCGTGTTCCGAAAGTTAAAATACATCGAATGATGTATAGAAATTAAAAATTGATAAATATCTTCCCATTAAACGGCACGTCTGAACGTTAAAATCCCCCAAAAATGACCGTTTCTTCGAAGTATTTCTCCCGAATGACCTCGCCCAACTAAGACGTTATGCTCAGCGTGTTTAGGAGATCAAAATACATTGAACAGTGTAGATAGATTTAAGATTGATGATGCAAACGACATCTTTTTCAATACACACAACGTATTATTTTAGTTTTCTAGTGATAATTTTATAAAGGAGCAAAATATTGAAAAATGTTGCTGAAAGTAAATTATTGAGGATTAAATTTCCTACAAAAAATGTTAAGTAAATTTTTTTGTGTCTGCTTTAGTTTTTGAAATTTTTTAGATTTTTTAAAATCCTTATTTTTTAAAATATCTCGAAAATAAAGCAAAATATGGTAAAAATTAATTCAACGTTTTTTGTAGAGAATTAAATTTCCTATAATTTGACTCCAATAAGATTTTTCGATATTCTGCTGATTTACCGAGTTATTATCGAAACACAGTTTTTTGTCATTTAAATGTGACACGAGTGAATTTAGCTACAATAAGTGGTGTGTTTGGCGCCATTTTGTGTGTGCGCGCAACAGTCATTTTACAAAAGTGACTTCATCTATCAAAACGTAATAATTGTTTGGATGTAAAGCTTGAATGTCGAAGCCAAAATTGCTATTTTCAACCCCATTTGATAACCTCGAAGAATCCGAAGCCTGGGAGATGATCACCCTACGGCTGCCACAAACAGCACCATTGCTTCGAGAGCTAGACGATGTTATATCGAATGCTCAGAGCCTTGTAGACAATTTGAAGATTACAGTTTCCGACCAAAATATCGGTAAAATTCACTTTTTATCACCATATAAAACCGACAGCCCAATGAATTCTATGTCAATTCTAGCTTTAAAAACCATCGAACCATCTCTCGTCAATGCCAACAACGTCATTACTGAAGGCTCGCCCCAATCGACCGAAAATAACCTAAAAGGCCACGAAAAATCCACAAATCTGACCGAGGACTCTGAAAATCTATCGAAGGAATGGGAAAAATTTGAAGAAATTTCCAATCGATCTCTATTGCGTTCATCACAATCGTTACATGAAGTTCAATTAGTGAGAAAATCAGCTGACGACGACTTTGGTAAAACATTACAAACCGAATTTTTTTTTTTAATTCAAAACCGTCACGTTAAATTGTAAAATTTTCTGCGCAGATTCACCGGCAAAAAACAGTCATGAAAAATACGAGGATAAAAATCGACTACATTTATCGAAATCTTCGCATGATAACATTTTACGGTACCTTCAAAACGAAACAATTGTAGACAAAAACGTTGCTTTAACATCAACTAGTCCACGGATGATGAAAGACCGAGATAAGTCGTTTATTAGTACGATGAAAAAATCACTGAAAAACGCGCCAAATTCGTCAATTCCAATCAGAGTCTCGACGCCAACTGCTCCTGCATTAAATGGTATAATGTTTATCGATTTTTTAAGATACTTCTTAACGAATGGTCGCAAATCATCGTGAAATTTTTGTACAATGTTCGTTTTGGGTCGCCAGACGAGATCCAACTAATTCATCCCCGAATTAATCATTTTTCAAAGGTGATGGTGCTTCCTTGGCGTCGAAAAGACCATCGAGCATCCCCAAAAGGTCTCCGAGACCCGGATCCACGGTAAATAAATCGCCGCGCTACTCTACTGGTAGTCGAAAATGATAAATTTATAAAAGCTTCTTCTGATGATTTTTGGGACTGAAAATAGAGTGAAATTTTTATTAAGAAATATATGGAGAAATTTGTTTGAAAATTCATTTTTTGTCCATATACTGCTCAAAAAGTGATCAATTTTGTATCCCACTTGAGGGCGTAAAGTGGCTCATTTTGTAACTGACTTTTTAGTCCTATAAAATGCGGGCCAATATAAACAAATGACAAAAACAAGCTACTTCACGCATAACAGAAGGCTTCCAAAATGGGCCACTTTTCTCGCAGCGGTACAAAATAGACTACTTTAGTCCCTTGGTACACAATATATACTAATACGTCATTCTTTACTATCACAAGAACTAGATTAAAAAAATAAGGCCGCTTACGAATTTTAAAATCTGCAAAAACAGTCAAAATGCAATTGTAAAGAATTTTTTTTTTTGCATCACTTTTTGTGACTATCATATATATAGGTGACCCTTCAAATTAATATTTTCAACTTGAAACTTTGTAGAACTTGGGTAGAACAGATTTCGAAATTATCGTAAGCGATCGCTAAAAACGCTCGTATCAAGTTGATTTTTTTTTTGACTGCTCAAATTTTTTGATACGAGACTCGAAAAAATCAAATATTCGTTTTTTAGCGAACTTTGAGGCTATCTACTATCCAAACTAATGGATTTTTCATAAAAAGTCTAAGAATCTTTTTGATAGATAATCGTTCAAATATTCGTTTTTTAGCGAACTTTGAGGCTATCTACTATCCAAACTAATGGATTTTTCATAAAAAGTCTAAGAATCTTTTTGATAGATAATCGAAAGTAGAACAACTTTTATTCAAAACTTTTTCCTCTCCGAACGATATTTCTTACGAAAAACTGAAAAGAAAAATTTTTTTTACGTCGCTAAGAAAAACTCTGTGACAAAATCAGCCCAAAATATACTTTACAGGCCATTTTTAAACTGAAAAGAAAAATTTTTTTTACGTCGCTAAGAAAAACTCTGTGACAAAATCAGCCCAAAATATACTTTACAGGCCATTTTTGCGCTTGAGATGTATATCGTGACCGGGTTTAGGGCCTTTCGCGTCTTCTATATATATTTATTGTCTAAATAATCCAACTAATTTTTATTGAACTCAAGGCGGAGAAGTGCGTTTAGGAAATTGCAGAAGAGCGGCGTAATGCGCGATTACGTCTTCATAAAGTGGCTTTGAAGTTGCATTTTGGCTGTCCTGTGAAACAAAATGTTTTTCTACGCGATAAATATTAGGAATTAAAGAAAAAAACCAAAAAATATATATATATATATATTCATCTACACGAGAGTGCATGCTCTAATATGCTCGAGACCCGAAAAACTCAAATATTCGCTGTACTGTACAGTATTTTTTTATCGATAAAAGGAAGAAAACATGTTTGATCTTAAAAAGTTATGGAATTTTCGTGACAATCCAGGGCAATTCTCCAGTTTTTTTAAATAACCAGTAGTCATACGCAAGTTTGCCAATGATAAATGCGATACTCAAGACCAAAACAATATTAAGCACATCCAGAGGATATATTAGAGATTCTTCTTCACTTGGAGACCAACAAATTTCTCTTCGTTTCAAGTCTCGAATGGATTTACCGATATTTTCTGGATTTTCTGCGGACCGTCCGCATCTCACGTCTTCCACGTCTTTTACCCGCTTTGTATATCTTACTAGGAGTTCCTAAAAGTGTGGAGAACAAAGGTGGAAATAGTTAAAAATTGGATTGAAAGTTATTTTACGAGTTTTTACCTGAAAACCCGGAGTGAAATGACAATCGCACGACCACGGATTGTTCCCCAGGTAAATACTCACTCCCCGAACACTTTGGAGAAGTGCGTTCTCCAACGCATAAGTTGGAATCTACGAATTTTTTGGTTTAATCAATTCAGTTTAAAGTCAATTAATTAATGTCTTACATCACTCAATCTATTTCCTCGCAGGCTGAAGACTCGAAATCGCTCCAACCAGTACGAACCCTCGAGTTTTGTGATGGATTCGAGGTTGTTATTGTCCAGATAGAGGTCCAAGATATTTTTGTATACTGGGTTGTGGATTAAGGGTGATAAATCTGTAATCTAAAAGTCAAAATGCACTCAGTAAATACTATTTTCATCAATCTAACTCCAAACTCCGTGATTTTTTAAGGTCACTTCTTCTTATAGTCTTTTAAACTGCTTGGTTTTGAGAGTATTTTTTACGACAGATGATTTAAAAAAAGAAGTTTTGAAACTAACAACTAAATTTTTACGATAACGAAAAATGTTACATATGTCAAATAATTAAGAATTAAATTATTTACAAAAAATGTAAAACAAAATTTTTTGTGATTCATTATTTGAAATATTATTTTTCAAAATATCTCGAAAACAAAGCAAGATATCAAAAAATTGTATTCTACATTTTTTGTAAAAAATTTGATTTCAAATCAATTAACTTTTATAATATTTTTTGTTATCTCCGCTTAGTTATCGAGTTATCAGTAAAAAACGAGATATCTAACCAGATTATTGTACCACTTAAAAAATTTGACTTTTAAGCATCCTAAAATTTATTTTATATGTAAATACTTAACTCGCCTTATTTCTCATTAAATAAAGTGTTGTAGTATTAGCAGGAATAAATTCCGGCATTTGTACAAGACCTTGATTACTGCAGTTGACAGCAACAAACGCCATCAATTGTCGCTGATGATCGATATGCCGATTATTACGAGGAGTAACCACATAAGTAAGTTCGCAGTTGCAAACACGAGTTTGTTTACACTCTTCTGTCAGCGTCTGCAACGAATAAAAAATAAATAAAACGCCAAGCGAAAAATCTTTAAGATGCAGTCGCGATGCAGAAAAATCAATCAATGTATATGTGATGCTCACTGTGAGTATTTCGATTATCGCCACGAGTGGACGACCTTCGTGAGGAGCTGAACAAACTAATTTATTTCGATCTGCAATTCGATTTGCTAGAGAATTATTAGCATTGCAATCCAAAATCCAGAAGATCTTTTCATCACATTTCCACGGATTTCCGGCTAAATAAACACGTTGAAGGGTACTGACGTTGAAGGCACGAAAATTTATACCTCTCAGAGCATTATTTCGCAAGTCTGCCACGCGCAACGATGGTAAATATGTAAATACATCGTCGGGAAGATAGTTAAGTCTTGTACCAACAATGTGAATCCTCTAAAACACATTAATTTCCATTTTTTTTTCATGAAAACAACGGTTTAAATCAGTAAATACATCATAAATACTTCACTTCTAGTTGTTCAGCTTCTTTTGGGAATGATGTCACGAGATTTGACACATTTCCTCGAACAATAACGATTTTTTTTACATTCGGAAATTTTTCAATTATGTCCTGAGGATTTAATTCAGTTTTTGAACTATTACAAATCGTTAAAATCCAAATCAATTGCCAACTGGTTAAAAAATGTATTAATTAAAATGTTTTCAAGTCATTTGTTCACAAATACTTTAACTTACTTTGTCCAATTGTTAGATTCCTGATGGAAATATGACTCATAACTGTCGCCAAAACATCGCAAGTGTCGGCTGTTGTTAGTTAGAAAGCATTTCGCCGAATTATCCGTATAATTAGTGGATAAATACCGCAAATATACTGAAGAAGAGCATGGTCGATGTTCTCTAACATTTATATTAACGTCTGGAGAGGTGTAGAGACTATTTAGGCAACAGAGCACAGCGGTTACTAATCTGAGAAATGCACAAAAACAATGTATATTGATATTAATGATATAAGTTAGTTATTTTCGTGATTTTTTTTTTTATTTTTCGCCGATAAATCGGTAACTAAGCAAGATAATGAAAAATTATATAAAAGTAAAACGATAGAAAATTTAATTTCCGATTAAAAATGTAGAATAAATTTTTTCAATATTTTGCTTAGTTTTCGAGATATTTTAAAAAATCAAAATTTGAAAAAAAAAAGTCAGTTTTATATCTCAAAAATTAAAAAAGATATAAAAATGTTTATTTAACATTTTTTTTAAGGAAATTTAATTTAAATCAATTTACTTTTAATGATATTTTTTTATTATCTCGTTTATTTAGCCCTGAGTTATCACCAAAAAACCAAAAAAATCACGAAAAATTTTTTTTTTATTTTAATTAAACATTTTTAGATTTATTGTTACAACTCTTAATGGGCTAAAATGCGTGAAAATAATTAGATACGCCCTTTTGACATAAATGACACGAGAAGAACAAAAAGATATATGCAAATGCTAATAATATTCTGGCATCAGAAGCAGCGGACAATCATGTGGTCTTGTGTCATCATATTTATTTCTTACCTTTGCTAAACCCATTGTAAACACAAGAATTAGTATAACTATTATCATAGGGTGTACCTTGTGTCACAACGCGTTTAATATAATTTTTATGTACTTACATTTGCACTACTGTAAATGTGATTTTCATAGTGTCAGATTGTCGCTGGACAGTGATAGAAACACTTTATTGAGACATTTAATCTTAAAGATCACTGCAGATGTTTGGCGTATGCAGGTGTCACATCCAGTTGTGTAATAAAGATTAACTGTGTGTATTGGAGTGCAGGCACTCGTTTGAACAGTAAAATCTCTTTCTGAGCTTCATCTGTAGCAAAAACCCCCTCCTTGATCATGTATAAATTTCCCTACAACATTTTGCGGCTATGAATATACTGAAAAAAATTTTTTTTCCTATCCAGCAGTGTTAAATGTTAGAAAAAATTTTTATTTAGCTATTTTGTTAATGTAAGACGTAAAAATTACAATATATGCAAATTGTGATTTTTGTGCTCAAAATCAAATATGGCGGGGCTTCATGGCGTCGCTATTTTTTTTTTTCTGCACCTGCGCATTTTCAACACGCACACACAGGCAGTCAGCAGTGGACAGTGTGTGCATGCGTGTCGTTTATTCGGACAGCAATCGACGGTTTTGCAAAAATTGCTTTTTAGCCGCCATTTTTTATTTTCATTTTTTTACAAATACATATACTACTGTGAGCAGCAGTGTGTGCGTAAATTTTCGGCGTTGTGAAAAAACGCGCTGCTTCCAATTGTTATCAGTCTCGGCGTTTTTGAATAAAAAAAAAAATCCGTCACTCTAGAGACGCGTCCAAGTTCGCGGGCGTTCATCGGAAAATTCTAGGTAATTCCACGTTTAGAAACGTGCTTACATTTTTTAAGTTTGTGTTTAGTGATAATTTTTTTTATCAGATTATTTGTTGCAGAATGTCAGGCATCGCGAGTGCTCGATTAGCGGAGGAGAGAAAGGCATGGAGAAAAGACCACCCTTTTGTAAGAATTTATACTATTAATTGACAATTTATTCCTTTTATTCGAGCATTTTATTGAAAAAAACTAGAATTTTTTTATAATTTTGTGTAATATCATTGTTCAACACTATCTCGGTCAACTTAACCTCACTTTTCATCAAATTTTTTTTATACATTGCTCGTTAAACTTGTATAAATGTGTAAACTTAACCTAAATTTTCAGGGATTTGTGGCTCGTCCAACGAAAAACCCGGATGGAACATTGAATCTCATGAGTTGGGAGTGTGCTATACCTGGAAAAAGAACTGTAAGGCCTGTTTTAGGTTATTTAATATTTATCAATGATACAATTACAAGATTTTTGTCATTTCAGACTCCCTGGGAGGGTGGTCTTTACAAATTGAGGATGATTTTCAAGGACGACTACCCCTCAAGCCCGCCAAAATGCAAATTTGAACCTCCACTATTCCACCCGAATGTTTATCCATCGGGCACTGTCTGTTTGTCACTGCTGGACGAGGAGAAAGATTGGAGACCTGCAATCACTATTAAACAAATTCTTCTGGGCATTCAGGATCTGTTGAACGAGCCAAACGTCAAGGATCCTGCTCAAGCTGAAGCCTACACCATTTACTGGTATATTTTCAATAATTTAAATTTTATTTTACACATTTAAAAACGGGTTTGATGATTTTTTTTTTTTTTTTGTCTTTTTCCAGTCAAAATCGTTTGGAATATGAAAAACGTGTGCGAGCACAGGCAAGAGCGATGGCACCGCAAGAGTAAGTTTTAATAAAAATTTGATTTTTATTTAAAAATGATACTAACAATGATTTTTTATTTAGGGCACAACTTTAATCACGTCGTTGATCGCGATGAATCCATTAAAAAAATAGCTGTTTCCGATCCTAAGCTTTTTCACTTAATGAAAATTTAATTTAATTTTTAATTACTGTATTTTCATTTATTTCGAACATAATTTAGAATTGGCTAAATATAATTATTCAATTTGTTTCTGCCGATATCGGTGTTATACGTTATTTTCGACTGGGTAATTTCTTTTTTTTTTTCTTTGGATTAAGAATGATAAATCGTTCGGGAGTTTCTTTTTTGATATGTAAAGTATATTAAGTCAATTGTGAAACGGTTAAGTATAGTGTAGTGGACGTTTGATTGTCCCAAACCACTCTGTGTTTTTACATAAGCATCAATAATCATTATACTGAAAATGTAATCAACCAATATCAATTGATTATCCAATTAAAAGACAGAAAAAATGGTCAGATATTGTAAAAAAAAGATGACAAATTAAAGTATTCCATATTCGCAACAATACGATTTTTTAACAATATTAAATGAATCAAATCCTATCGCGAATCTAAAACGAAAAAAGAGAACGGTGTTAATTTACTAATATCTTTATAAGGATGCAACTAGGACAATTTTTGTCAAGGACCTTTTTTGTAGCTAAGAAAATTCTCTACTAAAAAGGTCTTTTGAGAAAAATTTCTATCTCCAGTAGTTTTAAAGATATTTTGATTTCTGCAACATTTAAGTGTAAAGAAAGTCATACATAACCTCAATTACACTGACGGTACTACATAAATAAAGTGCGCGTGATCAAAGTGCGGCATCACCGAGTAGTGTTCGATATCTCGAAAAAAAGGGGAAAGAAAAAAAAAACAAAAAAAACACATTGATCATACGAATGAGCCTTTGAGAGTGAGAATATGACGTCGTCTTTGAAACTTGACAGAATAAACACGGGAATAGTGACATCGTGTGTCGTGGGTTTGGCATTGTCGTACTATGCATACATAGTGGAAATAGCGAAAGAACAGGACGATTCATACGAGGCAATATGTGATATTAGTGAGCATATTAGCTGTACAAAAGCCTTTATGTCCGAGTAAGTATGTAAACTACCTATTCATAATAAATAAGCCATTAAATGCAAAAAATTTCCATACATAAATTCAGATATGGCAAGGGGTTTGGACTGATTCCCGAAGATTCCATATTTTATCATCCAAATAGTTTGTATGGCCTAGGATTTTATGGACTAGTCATTGTAATAAGTAAGTATAGAAAAACCATCAGTAAAATGGCAAATATTTTTGATGTATTTTTCTCCACAGGTATTTTCAATAGCTACGGCCACGCAGTGATTCTTATGAGTTTGGCCGTGTTGTCAAACATATGCAGCATCTATCTCGCCTGGATTCTCTGTCTACTTCGAGATATTTGCGTAATTTGCATCAGTACATACGTGATTAATGGGATAATTGTGATTCTGAGCTACAATAAACTCCAACTATTGTCGCGATTGCGTCAGCAATCGTCAAGTCGAAAGGTATTAAACAAAAGTAAAAAGAAAAACTAAAAATAATATATGCAAGTATAAAAACAAATGGCACGAAAAATGGGTAATTGCTTATTTAAGAATTAGATAAACATTTGCTTATGATTATTTCTGATGAGTTATACACCAAAAGCTGATTTATAATAATTTATAATACATATTACATGTTAAATATCTAAAATATATGCATAATGCATTGGAAAAGACGTTAGAAAATCCACATAATGGATAAAATTAATGGAGAAAAAAGTATTATTATCGTGTCGCACAAGTTAACAAACAGACATGTGTGTGTCCAACTAAATAATTGTGTGTATGGCTGCGGATAATATACAAAATTTGTATATCTTGCTCTCTAGTACTCTTCCTTGAATAGGTCTCGATTGCTGCGACTAATGCTGGCCAAAATACCGGGACTCTTTAGCGGCGGAGTCTCATCCAAACGATTTAACTGTGTATTGGACTTGTAGGGTATCCGGTAGGGTGTATCACTGCCATTTTTGCTGGCTTCGAGGACGTTGAAGCTCTTACTTCTGGCTAGAGAGGCTTTGTAAGTGCGTTCTGGCTTGGCAGGAGGTATTTCCGGCGTTGGCGGGCTCACCGCATTTTTGATCGAGATGTTTATCATGCTGCCGTAGTGTCGCGAGGGATTGGACTTGGACGAGAGCGTCGAGGAGGGTGCGAGAAATTGCTTGCTGTGGTTCGATGAGCCACTTGGTCCGAGGCGATTGCGATTCGAGGACTGAAGCACGCCCTTGGGTTGATGATTCATGATGTGCAGCTTCCTAGGCAGCGTTTGAGCGCTGGTAAAGTGATCCTCGCGCTCATGGTCGTTTGTTAATCGACTCACTGACTTGCTGAAGCGGCCGAGTGACGTCGATTCGAGGCTGTAGTCGTGGTTCGGCGATATTCGCTCGCTTCTCCCGGATTTTCCGTGTTTTTTACCCCGATCGTGACGCCCGGAAAATGACTCCTCGATGTAGTATCGATGCACGGGCGTGACCGAGTCGTTTCGACCGTACTGATCGTAGTTTGCAATGTGGCCGTTCATTCTCGTGACTTTAATGGTTTTGGTGACAGGACTAGCATTAGAGTTTCGTGGAGATCTCGGTGGTCTCTCGGGTGTGGATGCTTTTCCATTCACTTCATCACGCCTGATTTCTGGGATGTTTTTATCAATCACATTGTATTGGAGGTACGTCGAGCTGTCGTCCGTTTGTGTCAACTGCGAGGTTGAACTGATACCTGGGGATTTTTTGTTCCTCCTCTCGGTTGATGCTGAACGCAGCTTGTCCACCAATTTACGAAATGACTCGCTGATCTTGGACTTTGAGTTTGGTGCTCGTGTTCGCGGTGAGTGTGACCTTTTGTTTGATTTTTCATTGCTCTTTTTTTCTCGTCGTGTTGATGGGGTTACTGAGATTTTTATTATCGGGGAATTTGACCGATATCGTGATGGACTGTGGCGACGAATTTGTGGAATTTCTCGACTACGATTTTCCCAAGTTCTTTGGACCACTTGTATTGGACTACCAGAGCGCCCGTCGGTTCCTGAATTTTTTTCCTCAGAGAATGACGTTACCTGAAATTATTATATTCATAGTATACAAAATTATTTAAAATTGCTTGTTTCTTTTTTGTAGAATAAATTACTATTGATTTTGGCGGGAAAATGATTACTTTAAAATTTAAATTTACAATGCAGCGCCATCTGCACCTGACGTCAAAATTTCCGTTAGAATTTTAAAAGGGAAACATAACCTGTTTTACGCAAACGGTTGCGAGAGTCTGTGCGCTTGGTTCTTTAATTAAATAGTGAAAAAATAGTGAATTTTAATACCTGTTGACGAGCTCGACGTCGAATGGGCGGTGAGGGTGGACTCGTGCGTTGCTGAAACTCCGACCGACTGCGCGAAGTGTTCTCATAATTCCTTATGTACGACGAATCCTTCAAGTTCTTCTGAATCTCCACCTGTTTATGGGGACTGGACTGCTGATGACCGTTGCTGCGCTGTGTTTCGATAATATATTCACCAGGAGCAGAGGTATCACCATTATTATTCACTTTATCTAAAGAAAACCAAGTCAATGATCCAGCTAATTGAATTTAGGTATTTTTAGGTATTTACCCGGTCCTTGATATCGCTCTCGCTCCGACCACTCGCTAATGCCTTGAAAATATCCACCATTGGGGCTGATTATTCCTCGGGAGGTTTTACTGCGTGGACGCTGATGGTGCACGTGAACCTGCTCATACTGCTCGTGCTGACGGTGCTGTGAACGCTGCGTTTGCGGCTGTGGTGGTGTCGGCTGCCGGTGCACAACATTCGAGGTACTCTCACTTTTATACTTTCGATCTCGTGGCGTGCAGGATTTCATCGTGACGTTGATGTAACTGGTATTGGCGGCCGTTTGAACAGACGGAAGAATGTCGTGCTCAATGGAGCCGTGTGATGATCTAGATTCACTGCCAAAATGGCTCTCAAGCCACTTGGACGTCTCGAATTTTCGTGCCTCATCCTCCTCATCGGGATCCAGGGGCTTTTTTGTCAATGCATCCTTGCGATTCATTGTGTCATTGTCATTTGTCGTTCCTTATGCAGAAAATTGAGTATGTTTTTTTTCTTTTTATGTCTTTACACAAATATGTACTTCTTACCTATGGGTTTCTGGAGTCTCACGGTTCGCATTGTCGAGGGCGGCCAATCTCCAATACGATCTCCTTCTGTCGTTTCAGAGACGTAGCGCATCTCACGAGCGATTCTCTCGCCATCCAGCACGTAATCAACTATGTCCTCATCGCGTTTTTTCACAAACTTCTGCGAACTTTCCTTCCGCGTCTCGCCATGCTGGTCGTCTACACCATTTGTCAAGTCAGGGTCATCTCTAATCTGTTGTATATGAATACCAAAAATTTCTTAAAGAAATAGCAACAATCACAATAACCTCATTGACTTGAAATAATGATTATACAACAGGATAAAAAAAATAAAATTACCTCCTCGTGTGTGATACTCGTCTTTGTTTCTGTAACAATGCCACCGTCTGCTTTTAGCTCTTTGCGCTCGTGTTTCTTCTCTGTGTCAATGACTTTATTGGACTTTGTCGTGTGCTGGACCACTCTTGGTCCAATCTCAACGGGCAAGTGCTTGCCAGAATCACCGAGAATTTGCCTAAGGTCTCTTGAGTTGTTTTTTACAGCTTGCTGATAAGCCTACAACAAACAAATACAATCTGTGTTTTATTTCATTCTTGAAAATTCCTTTTAACTTCTAAACACACATATTTGGCGTTTGTCGCCCTCTGCCAACAAGCAAATAAGGCCGTAAAGTGTATGGAAAGTAAAGAAATCAAGTTTCACAGTGAGAAAGAGCAAGACAGAGAGAGAGAGAGAGTATAAAAAAGATAGTATATCTGTGTAATACACTGGACAGACACTGCCAACATAACCAAACCAAACAGGTTTCGTGTCTTTTAGTCTTGGACAAGGTCGAGGAAATGGAAGATTAATACATATATGCACATATATTTCCAATATACCTGCATACATTTTTTTTTATCTTCGCTTCTTGTAGATGAGTTTATGCAGACATATGTGATCCAGCAGCATCCCAGTAATATTGAGATGAAGAAAAAAAAAAACAAATGAATATGACTGTACACGATGGATTTTTAAGTTTGCATGTTAATCACCAAGTATTATTCACAGTACTGACTCTAGATAGAATTAAATCACGTCCTTTCACTCTCTGGACACAGACAAAATGTCGAAAATCTTGGACTTTTCACGTTTGGAGTTGGCCGAGAATGGCGCTGGTGATCGCTTACGCTGTAATATGTGTGTACCTGTTTCCCCGATGGTTTCGCAATGCATCTCCGTCCTCGTCCATTCCTCTTCTTCGTTTTCTTTATCTGCTATTCTGCATTCTTGGGTTGTATCAAGCGGGGAAGACGTGTTGTAGGGGACAGGTGAAGCTGGAGAAAGGGTGTGCGAGTAAGTTAGACGACATTTTAGGAAAGTTTTAGTCATAAGTAGGCATTAGAGTACAATAAGTCATCATAACACATACCTATCGCGCGCCGTGGAGAATATTTTTCATTTTTCCACAAAGGTTAAAATGTCAATCAGGAGCTTTGGGGGCAAAGCAGCCATCCTCGGTCGGTAATACAGGGTGTGCACAGGCGAAAGGCTTATTATGAGAGTGTGGAGCAGGGAATATCCGGGAAAGAGAGAGAGAGTGAAAAAGGTGCGTGAAAGGTTCCCGCGAGTGATTGTGGTAACACATCAGAGATATCAATCTACGTATTACACGCCGTTTAATCACTATATTTAGGGTTATAAGTCTTGTGTGTATCGTCATTACCTCGTCGGTAATGTCGCCAAAGTGACGTCTTGCCTCAGTTTCCAAAAGCTCCTCAACTTCCTCGCGACTTCGCACCACCGTTTCGTTCATTTCTTTCTGCACTAGTCGACCGTTACTTCCATTCCACTCTATTTCTTTTGCTGGCTCGTCGCCATTTGTTCGTCGCTGCAAACCGATTTTTTCTTCAATATGGACCTTAATGATGAAGGGGGAAAAAATTAGTTGGAGTGATTTTTCACCTCTTTTGTCGTGTGTTCCTGCTGTTCAACGTCCTCGGTTGTATTGGTGGTGACAAGGGGTCCCGAATCTTTGATAACCTCACCGTCCTCCAGAATA
Organism: Macrocentrus cingulum; assembly: GCA_002156465.1. NCBI lineage: Eukaryota > Metazoa > Arthropoda > Insecta > Hymenoptera > Braconidae > Macrocentrus > Macrocentrus cingulum. Next base: position 18,752 of record MVJL01006487.1, on the reverse strand, counting down.
ACCTGTCTTTTTACTCGTGTTTCAATTTGCCGCGTTGTTGTTATTTCTTTTTTCTTTCGTGTCTCCCATTCTTCTAAAAATAGTCAGACCAACGTGAAATTTGGGTTTTTAGCACGGTTATCGTGTGGAGCTTAAGGAGGTTCTAGTGATATTTATGCGTTGAAATAGTAATTGACTTTTTTTCATATCAACTGGTCGAAAAGTACCTGTGTAATAGCGTTACCTATTATAAAAGCGTTTTTTAGTATTCCAAAATTTATTCATTAATCGTTACTTTCCTAAAAAACCGACTAGAAGTGTTTTACTATAAAATTAATTTTGTAATATTTGATGGAGAAATAGTACATTGTTCACCAAGGGAGCAAAAGAGGTCATTTCGACCGTGAAAGGTTTACTGCTCGAAGGCGAGGGCAGGAATTCACGGTCAAAATAACCCCTTTTTGTATCCCGAGGTAAACATACTATTTTTCGTCGTAGCGGGAGCAAAAACGCCATTTACTCCCGCTATGACGAAAAAGTTTTCACGGTCGAAATGACCTCTTTTGCTCCCTCGGTGAACAATGTACTACTTTTTCTTCGTAATTTTTAAGAGTGGATATAATGTCTAGCTCTTTTTAGAATTTTTGGAGGTTTTTACCGATAATTCGGTCATAATGCGAGATAACAAAAATGTCATAGAAGCGAAGTGATTGGTTATTCAATTATCTTCAAAAAAATGTTAAATTAGTATATTGTGTGGCAAGTGCGTAAAGGCAGCAATTTTTCAACAGCGTACAAGTTTGTCACGAATACATTTGTAGGACGAATTTGAGGGTTGTACTCGAGCCGAAGGCAAGTGTCACAATCAAACGAGTCCTTGCGAATGTAGTCCTATATAGAGAGTACAAACTTCTCGCTGTCAACATTGCCGCCATTGTGCCACACACCATATTTTTTGCAACAAATGTCAATAATGCTCGATTTTTTTCACTTTTTACCCCCAATAAGTGGCCTAATTTTGTAACAACTGACATTAGTGTCCACAGAATCCGTGAAAAAATAGGACATTTTATACCCACTAGTGAAAAAAACGAGCTTTATAGGCATATATGTTGCAGAAAAAAAAATTTATTCATTATTTTCTGTAAAAATTTCATATACGAAATCATTTATGTTTTGTAACATTTTTCATTATCTCACTTATTTATACAATTTTCGGCAAAAAATCACAAAAATGTAATTTATTAATCCTCTACCCCCGGAATTTTTTTTTTTAATTTCAATCAAAAATCTTAAAATTTATATTATTATTAATTTCAATGGATTTCTCGATTAAGTATAAAAAAATATTCTCCATTTGGATAAATTTGTAATTTTTTTTTTTTTTTTTTTTTCATTTAAAGTCGAAATTTATTTTTTTCACGTATTCTAAAGAATTGTTAGAACTTCCTTAAGTGATTTTTTTTCTCTTATTTTTACCTTCTTTTACCAGGGCCACTGGGTGCTCGGAACGAATCTAAAGAAGAAAAGGAAAAAAAAAAGACGAATATTTATTATTGGTAAGAAGATTTGTATAGTGTGAATATGAATGTATAATTATTCTGCTCATACAACCATATCAGAGTGAATTGTTTTGTTTGACGGTGGTCGTGCTTCGTATCGGTGCGTCGAAATCACCTCCATGATGACGTTTGTTAGCTGATAATGATGATGATGATCACGCCCACAGTGTTTCCTGGAATACAGAGTTTATGAGTTGATTTAAAGTCACTATAATTTACTTGTCTGACAAGATTTTAGGATATGAAGTCACACACAACGTTTCTTCCTCTCATTCTCTTGGCGCGCGTACACACTCGCAGCAACAGTTGAAGGACGCGCGCACATCGCCCTAAAGTGGCATTGGATGTATGTCTCACTGTGTATACATGTGTATTCAATATATATATAAATCTGATGTGGCCGTGTTTGGTCACCCACTCATCAGTGACAAATACGCAAAAGTATAAATCTACAACTAGTCGAGTTTAAAACCTGTGAAAAAAATAAAATGACTCTAAATGTCGAATTTAATTACAACAGCTTCTAACGTATACATTACTCTTCACATCACGACATTGTCAATGTCGACTTGATACCTTGGAATCATGCACACACACACACATTTGACCATTAAAATTCGAATGACGTCATGCCATGCGTCATGAAGTAGACTTGAGAATAATCGAGTTTTTACACCTACTCTGTCCTGCGATCGATAGATTTACTCTATATATACTTATTGGGTATTGACAATCTTTACAATTTTTTAATCATCATAAAACAAAAACAAAACAAAACTTGAAATCCTATATATATTCCTTGATTGGACATGAATTTCTTGCATGCGCCAAAAAAATTCAACTTTCAAATTTCTTTAGGCGATATATATAAAACCAGCGACAACCAGTTTATATGTTGCATCAGGATGATTCCAAAATTGTCCAAGTGATGATTAGTTGGAATTATCGGGGTTACTTAATAATGCCCACCTGCATTTATATAGGTATGCTCCAGATTTGGACCGAGAAAATATATACTCAGGCTAAACAAAAAAATTCATGTTTATTAATTTTTTTTTGTTTGTTTCAACACCAGGGATTGCTGTTGCTGAGGACACCTAAATGGTCTTGTTCGCGCACAACTTGAGATCGTAATGTAGCCACAACACCACGTGACCTCGTCAAGGACGTCGCCATTTTGTATAACAACAAGCTATAACGCGGTAAATTTGATGGGTGCAATTGTAAGTAAATTCTAACCTATATGAATCATAAATTTGTGTTTGAGAAATTAATTTACAATATACCACACATACACACACATACGCGCATTACAGCTTGCAATCAGGTTATAAATATACACCGCCCACTTGAACATTTGAATTCACTTTGATCCTATTTGCACTTTCCTCGTTACATAACCGCTCAACATCCATAATTGTGTGTGTATCACTCGCGCAACTACACGATACAAAATGAATTATAAAAAAAAAAAAGTGAATAAGCACAATGAGATGAGGAAAATGACAAAGCTTATGTAATGAGATTTTAGCAAAATTTTACTTACCAAACTTTGATTTTCCAGCCACGGCATTCACGAATTTAACAATGAAAATGGCCGCAACTGTTGAATTCGACACAAAGTAACACAACACAGAAACATAAGAAAAAAAACCAACTTAAAATGATGTTATCCAGAGTGAAGTTGGCTTGCGACTGTGGATTCTGGCATTTCCGACAGTTTCCAAAGGTGGTGGAGAGGTCCAAACACCACCATCAGGTAGATATCTACTACGGTGTGCTCGCCACACGCTATAAAATCACTTGAGGTAAAAGGAAAAAGTGAAAGATCCCGTGTAGACTCGTGTAGAGGGGATGAATGAGACATCAGATCAGCAAATGGCGGATCTGCAGCCTCGCTCAGGATGATTCTATTGTATTAGTTTATGTGTTTGTATATATTATGTGCATCACTGTGCATCACGTCTATTGTAACCTCAATATTCACGAGTTTATTGTTTCAATTATCGTCAAATTTCGCTATACCATAGAACAATAGCGCCACACAAATTTATAATCACTTGTGTGTGTATATTTATGTATTGCCCTTTTTTGACCAAACGAGGTCACTTGGTGGACAGCAAGTTGCCTGAATGGTCGCAAGAAAATCGGTCACGCGGTCACAGTCAATGTTCATGCATTTTTAAGCTAAAATACATCTTGTTAATGCGTTTCATGATGTCATTGTGAAACTATCAGTGTTATAGATTTTATTCTCGGTGATTATAATTATAAGTTAATTTTTTTTTGTTGTTTTATTGATTTGGAGTATTCCGAGGCACAGTCAAACGTCCTTCCTAAATTGTGTGGCTATTATTATTGTTATTATTCCCGTGTGTGCATTCGTGTGGGTAATAATAATGAGCATGTGGGCGCGGCATCCCACATGAACACCAAGAAATCAAGATAGCGGCCTACCATTCATATATAGACACTAGCTATGTATGGACCAGGTGGGGCATGCGGATTGCCAAACATGGTTAGCATAACTCTAAAATGGCGAATCAATTTCAGTGGAATATATATATATTTTTTTATTCATTAAATATAAATATTTTTATAGAATCGTCTTGATGGTATAATTAGCATAGATGAGAATGTTTTTAAATAATTACCCTTCAGAGATATTCATGAGCAGGATGATAGCAATCATATTTTATGGCGGTCGTTATTTTTTTATTTAAATTTATGCCGATTTGTATAGGATACACGCGCACACACACGCACGCACGCACGCACGCACGCACGCGGTATTATTTATAAGTGTGCCAATGAATTTTTAAATTTAAATATATTGGCGCCAAAGGTTTTTCCACGCATGCGCGCAAACACTAGAGTTTTGTTTCAGAGGGCAGCACGGTGTTGGTGTGTGTGTCTCTGACGCGAGGGGGATGCCGAGTTGATCGAGGGCTTCCGCCATTATTCGCTAACGCGGCGTCATCGCTTTTGGTTGTTCTTTTGGTGAGTTGGATAATCCGTTATTTTTAGGTCTCTAAATTAGCAATCCATCCTCTAAACTAGTTAAAAATTATTGTAAGCATGTTGAATGTTGAGAGTAATGAATTATTTTTGGTTTTTTTATGATATTTTGTTGTATTTTTATGATGTGAAAGTTGTGCGACAAAGCCGGATGAGACGCCACGTACTCATGCTCAATATTTCCATATATTATTGCTATTATCGGTTATTTGATTTTTATTTTATATTTCGGACTGTATTAAGATTAGTTTTCCACAAATTTACATTGATAAAAATTGAAAATTACAATACATAAGCTTGAATCGCGTGAAAGGTTAGCATCTGAAAATGGCGGCCGCGTTTATTCCGAAAGTAATTAACTTATTTTGTCGCATTATCTTGAGTAACCATGAATTATTTGTTGAAATATTTGTTAATTGGCGAGAGAAATAAAATAGTGATAAATTTTTGTACGATATTTTTGAGGAAATGTGAAGTTTTTCGTGAAATATCAATCATATGAAATATATAATTAAAATGGCGTCATTTTTCCCCCCTCTTACAGACGTATTTGGAGTACTTAACTTGACGAATTATGGCAGACAACGACGATCTTCTGGATTATGAGGATGAGGAGCAGACAGAGGCAGTTGTCGACGGGAGCGGGGATACCCCCGCTAAGAAGGAAGTCAAAGGAACATACGTCTCTATTCACAGCAGTGGCTTCAGAGATTTCCTACTCAAACCAGAAATTCTCCGAGCTATCGTCGACTGTGGCTTTGAGCATCCATCAGAAGGTAAATTTAGACTTTCCAAAGTTGGAAAAAAATGATTTTTTCACCTATACAAATGATGAATCTAATAGATAGGGACAACATATTGATTGTGAATGAATTCGATCTATCCTGAGTGTTTTATTTAATTTCTACTGAGTATCTTCATCCGTATACAAATACCTGACGTGTTAAAATTTTTTTCAGTGCAACACGAGTGCATCCCACAAGCTGTCCTTGGCATGGATATTCTTTGCCAAGCAAAATCTGGAATGGGAAAAACCGCCGTATTCGTGTTAGCAACTCTGCAACAGCTCGAACTCACTGAAAATCAAGTGTATGTGTTGGTTATGTGCCACACACGAGAATTGGCTTTCCAAATAAGTAAAGAGTACGAAAGATTCAGCAAATACATGCCACAAGTCAAGGTAATTGATTGGAATTAATTCATTTTAACTTTTATGTAATATTTCAGTTTAAATAATCAAAAATTTTATATATTTTGCAGGTTGGTGTGTTCTTTGGTGGCTTGCCGATTCAAAAAGACGAAGAGGTATTGAAAAACACCTGTCCACATATAGTTGTGGGCACACCAGGTCGTATCCTTGCTCTTGTGCGCACAAAGAAGCTCAATCTCAAGCATCTAAAACACTTTATTCTCGACGAGTGCGATAAGATGCTTGAACTGCTAGGTAAATATTGTTTTTTTATAGCAAATATTATTTTAAATTAGTAAATTAAGTCTTCAGAATGATGAATTGCTGGTCTTAGCCTCAGATGATGACAAAATTATCTACTACCACCCACTACTGATTTAAATCTTGAAAACTTGTTATTGAAAAATTCGTTTTTTTCCAGTTTTTAATAAATTTTTTTTTTACTTTTTTATTTACAGATATGCGTAGAGACGTACAAGAAATCTTCCGAAGCACTCCACATGGCAAACAAGTCATGATGTTCAGCGCAACATTATCCAAGGACATTCGACCAGTCTGCAAGAAGTTCATGCAAGATGTAAATAGCCAATGTTCCTCTTCACTGCAATCCTCGATTGATTCTACTTCATTGGTCTCACGTATACACCCAGGAGACAGCTCAGATTATAAAAATCATAGCCATCGTGACAGAATCCGCGGTCTAGGTTAGCTAGGGCTAAACAATACACGTGATAAAAATCGGCAACGATAGGTCTTCGAGAATTTTCGTCGACTTTTCATTATTTAACTCGTTATTTGAGGGCTGGGGGGCTGAGAAGAAATTCGAATTTTCGTCTGAGGGTGGGCTTGACGGTGGGAAAGGGTCGAAATTCGATCAAGACGACTTCAAGACATCCTGAAGAGAGAAGAATTCAAGAAAGAAGATGCAAGAGGAATCATTCTACTGGGCATTGGGCTTGGGATTTATTAGCTAGAGTCGTTTTAGATTGTTATCGACATTTTCGCGCGTTACTAATTTTTGGTGACAACCTGAGGTGGATAAAATTGAGCTGGGCAATTGATTTATTTGCTACTGTTGGTCCTGGGAAAAAAAAATCACATAACTTATTACGATCGCGCTTATCTACAAAAAGACCAGAGAGAGAGTCATGTATTGTTCCGCGATGATGCATAAAAAAATGGAGTTTGGCCACGAGAATTGCGCAGATGTGCTTCTGAATGTGGAGGTGATCGTGGCTGAGAGTAGTCCTGGGTGCACACACACAACTTTACGACTTATTTCTGTCAGTGGGTTCAGACTGCCTGAGTTTTCATTGTTGGCACGACCTTGACAATGGAATTCACCCCCCCGGACCGTATGTAAAACAGTGTGTGATAATCTGATCAACGATTATCTCAATGAGACTTTTATTAACTATACATTTTAGTTGTTGGATTTGTCCTATCTGTGATACTACGGGAAATTTTTTACATTCAATTTATTAAAAAACACTGAAACGTCAATTATTGCAATTACCGATGGTTTTTTAACTTTATTTTTCTCTTTGTGTTATTTAAATTTTTTACGTTTTTTTTTTTTTTTTTGTGGGAAAGAGAAAGAATTTTTAATTGTATAAGTATAAAAAATTAAATTTTCATTTTTATTTTATTTTCTATTAAATTTTTTTTGTATTTCATGAATTCATCGGTATAGCTAAATGTTTTTCAAATTAGAATTCAGTGTTTCAACTTTCTTAATTTAAAATTATAATATTTTTCACTTGTCAATAATTTTACTGTATTTTATTTTACTATTTTTTTATTTTTTAGCCCATGGAAGTTTACGTGGATGATGAGGCTAAGCTTACACTGCACGGACTTCAGCAGCACTATGTGAAACTCAAAGAAAATGAGAAAAACAAAAAATTATTCGAGCTACTTGATGTACTGGAGTTCAATCAAGTTGTGATTTTTGTTAAATCAGTACAAAGATGTATGGCATTGGCGCAACTACTGACTGAACAAAATTTCCCAGCTATTGGAATTCACAGAGGAATGACACAGGAAGAGCGTTTATCGAGGTATCAACAATTTAAGGACTTTCAAAAGGTAAATTACACTACATTTTAAATATTACTTTAATAAAATCATCAAATTATTAATATTTTTATGATTTTCAGCGTATTCTGGTGGCTACCAATCTCTTTGGCCGTGGAATGGACATTGAACGAGTTAATATCGTATTTAATTACGATATGCCAGAGGATTCTGACACATATTTACATCGAGTGGCACGTGCTGGACGTTTCGGTACCAAAGGCTTGGCCATTACGTTGGTAAGCGACGAGAGCGATGCCAAAATTTTAAATGACGTTCAGGAGCGATTTGACGTGAATATTACCGAGTTACCCGATGAAATCGATTTGGCTTCTTACAGTAAGTTACTGATTTATCAACTTGAAAATTTGACAAATGAAATTGAAACAGAAAAGAGGGATTAATTTATCATTTTTTCTGTTTAATTGCAGTTGAGGGCCGATAAATTTTGGTAAATGCTGAAGTAATCATCAGCAACTGACGAAATCTTACGGTATTCATCTTGCACAAGATTTATAAGAATACCAAACTTTATTTTTTTGATAATAAGGACACTCAACGATGTTCTCCTGACTTATCATTGAATGTTTTGAAATTAGTTATTGTATTCGGCGGAAATAATGGTATCCAGACAACGTCAATTATTATCAGCGGCGAATTTTCAATATATATGATTTAGAAATAGTGTGAAGCAATTATTTATTGTATAACTTGTCTTATGCACCGGATATAATGATGATGAAAAAAAAAAAAAAACAATCAACAGCAGAAAATTTGGTGCATTTATCGTATTGTCAACGGAATAAATCAATTTTTTTTATTAAGTAAAAACTTGCAAATTATTAATTTAATTCTCTAGCATGCTTGATAAAACTGATTTGCTGTTATTTACAGGATGTGAAGTAGTTTAGTACCAATGGATTTTTATTTGAGTCGAGACTTGTTCATTGGCTTATTTCCTTGATTTCCACGACCCAACGGTGCGGGACCTCGATTACCTCTGTTGCCAAATGTGCCCCGATTTGATGCCCGGCCACCTCTCTGGCTCTGCCCACCACGGCCCTTCATTTCTCCACGACCTCGCGACTTCATTTGAACGTCCTCCTTTACCATGTCGATCACTTCGTCGGGAATTCGCAGATATTTGATTGTATTACCTCTGATGTAGCACTCGGGCATCCTCCAGAATTTGTCGCCATCCTGGATTTTAAAGTAAACAAAATTTATATTCATTGCTTAGATATCTCACTGCTGTTGATAAATTCTTACCCGAGAAGTACAAATAACCTCGCGTAAGTTGATATTCATCCAATTGTCACAGCTAACTAAGTGTCCATTATACGTTTCACCGTTTTTTAGCTCGACAAGCTGCAATTTTAAGAGTGTTTAGTGACTTGAGTACGTTTGACATGGTAAACAATTGGGTTTTTAAAAGTTTTTTTAGGTTAGAACTCACCATTGGATGGTTTTGAGCAGTTCTTAAAAGCGATAACGGCAGCTAAAAATAAATTTTAGTTAATTTAAAGGCTGTATTTGATAACTATATAATTTAATATTGTTTACCATTATTGTAAGACGCTTTTTACGACACAGATACCAACAACGTAAACTATCCTCTTCTGTTGCGATGTGTTTTACGCAAACACACACAACACACGAGAGAAGAAGACGCGCGCGCAATAAGATATTACTCATCGTCGATCAAGCAGATTTCGGAGCTAAAAGTTAATGGTAATGGTAGATTGTGACAAACTTCAGGTGATAAGTAAGTGACAAGGACAACAGGTTTGTGAGAGTGAACACTCTTTCTACTTTCGAGATAAGAAAACAATTTCAACGACCAACTTGATATCCAGGTATTTAATAATATAATTCAATAAAAAAATTTCTGAAAATTAATGTACAGATCACTCAAAATCAATATTTAGTAGACGAAAAATATATGGTTATATCACAAATCGACTTTTTTAACCTATAATTCGCGATTTTAATATGTACGCACGCGTGGTATTAAAACAAAAAAACGATTTTTGACATACCCTTTTCGCGAAGCAATAGGTTTTTTATTTAATGTTATGCAAAAATTAGTAAAATATGGCAATATGCAAAAATTTTTACTCATTGCACTCCTGGAGACGTTCGCATTTACTGGAAACTCAGGAAAAACTGTCAATTTTCGTGGGAAAATCTGGTGTTTTTGATATCTCTAACGTGTACTGATATATATTAGTAAAAAATCAATGGTTTTGACATTTCGACTACCTAATTCTTCCCAGGCTTTTGGAGGGTGCAGACGTGTGGCAGGACGCTCAGTGTATATAGTTAACATTTTTTTATATTACAATTTTTATCAATTTTTTACATCACTTATTCGAATAGTTTGTAACATGCGATATGTATATGCAAATCCAACGTCAGAGATTTTTAAATACAAATTTTTTCATAATGACATACAATACAAAGCAAATTTTTGCTTCAATTCGAGATAAATTTAGTACAAATAATGATTGTGTCATTTGTTGATTCTACATCTAGAAAAATCCGCATGGATCATAAACACGTCTTTCAGCACCATTTGCAACCCATTTAGCCTCCATGTCCAACAATTGCTGATATTTGGCAGGATCTTTTGTTTCTAGTTGCGATTGCAATTGCTCAAGTTTCTCATTGTTAATCTGAAGTTTTTGATCCACAGTAATTTTGAAGATTTCCTGAAATTCCGGGTTAATTGGAATAGTGTTGCCTACACGGTTCAATTTTGGATACAATTGTGCTCTTGTTCGCATTACTTCTGTATCCAATAATGTGAGCTCCGATGACTTGGGTGGTGATGAGTCATCAGTTGATAATGAGTATCGTTCCTGTATACGACGATTCAAATCGGCCATCATCTCGTGCAACTGACTCTGAATTTCGATATTTTTCTTCATTTGCTCGATCAAAGTCAAGTCACTTTCCGAGCCTATATTATCCAAAAGAGATCTCATAATGCGATTTTTTTGATACTCAGTTAGCAGGTCAGTTTTAAGATCATTGGTTAATGCTTTAATAATACATCTGTCGTAGGCTGCACGCTCCAACGCTGAAAGTTCATCGAGACCTCGATATTTCAACAAGATGTCCGTCAGCGTTCCTTTGTTCAACTTGAATCTCCCATTATATTTTCTTAAAACTGTCTTGCGACGGTTAGTTTTGAGATCTGCAGATACTTTGTCCAGGGATGCTGAGTATAACCTCAAATCTCGGACTAACTGACTGGCTGGATCAGCTTTACCGGTAAATAATTCATATTCCGGCAATGCTTTATCTGCCGCACTTGCTACAAATATATTCTTAGCATTACCACCTTTTTGAGGACGTTTTGTAACATCTTTTTTAGGAACTTGAATATCATGATCGACTAAAACTTCCATCATTTGCCAGAACCCCGAAGCCGAGTACCGATTCAGTGGATTCATATCAAGAGCGGTAAATAATAGCTTTGATTCTGGCGCAACTGCTACTTTTAAATCGTTGATTACAAATTTCAACAGTTTTGGATTGAGATTTTTTACTGCAACGTCGACCAGCGACTCCTCTCCTAACTTAATCTTTGATGGTACAGCACCGAGTTCTTCCAAGCTACTGTACACACGAGAATCCGTGCACTCGTGATCGACCAGCGTGTAAATAAGCTCATTTGCAAATTCAATCGTGAGTTTATCAGTCGGTATATTTTTCTTAACAATTTCAAACGTCTCCATATTTGGTTGCGATTGTGCTAGAACAATTTCTTTCAAATATCTGGGAAATTCATTGGTACGAAATACACTTTCCGATGTTAATGTTGATGACGATTTAATTTTCACATTTTCAAGTGTTTTTATCGTTTTATCCATATTATTTCTAAATAACATTTCTTGCTTATTAAATTCCCCAATATTGTTACTATCATCGGTCAACATTCCGAATTTATAGTTAAATTTTGATTTTAAATTCAGAGGAGCTTCAGATTTTGTTTCAAGATAATCTTGAATAATTGCTGAATCGCTCAGCATTTCAAAAATACCAGAAGCCACATTGTCGAACCCATGAGCAATTGTATTATCAAGTACAGCATGTAATAATTCGATATTTTCGGTGATTGATTTGAAAATTGATTCAAATAGATTTGATTTATGCTCTAACATTGCACCATTGATATATTCTAGTATTCTGGCGTATTTTGGATTTTCTAAAATTGTTTTTGTTGTTTCAGGTAGCTGCAGAGATGCTGTATTGAGCTCATTTACAATTCCCAGTGCTGCTAGGTAGCGTTCATGCTCTGCATGGATAAAAACTGCTTTTCCAGAGGAATCGACTTTTGTAAGTATCAGTAAATCTTGATTTATTTTTGTCGGATAACTATTTCGTAATTTTTGTAGTTCGGCTGTGATTGCTGAGTTAACTGGCTCTGAGGACAGAGTATTTATCAGAGCTTGAACGCTGTATTCAACCGAAAAGTCGCGCAATTTTCCGGTAAGTACCTCCATCAATTTCAACTTGTTGATTTTCACTTCGCTGAGCATTCTGAATACTTCTCGCGGGGTGGATGCCTCACTTGCCACGTAGTCTCGCACACTCACAAACTTTTTTTCGCCAGAGAAGACATTTTTGTTCCCGTCGATCAGCAGCGTTTGCAGGTTCTTTATGGTTTTGAAATCTTTGGGAATTGTGTCGCCCTCCAGGACTTTCGCCACAGCCTGGGCATATTCAGAGTGTCTCTCGGTCGATTTTAGGCCAAGTTCCTTGTCCCAGAGTTGTGTTAGGAATTGCTGGATCTCGACGGAATTGAGGTAGGGAATTTCCACGACAGTTTGTTCTGGTGGCCAGCCCAGGTCTTGAGCACTGGTCACTGCAATTGCGGCTCCTTTTTCGTTAAGGTCTTTGAGATGTTCCAGCAATTGCGTTCTAGAGGCTTCAGACAATAGGTCAATGTCATCAATCAAAAGAATTAGATTTTCTGGAACTTTGTTTTTAACTCGCAAAATTGAATCCGTAGTTTCGTGGCCTACAGTTGTTGATATAAGATCGTCCAATTGCAAATTATTGCCGGCAGTTGCAATAATTTTATTCACGTCTATGAAGATGGGAATTTTAAGCTCTGCTGCTGATGGAAGCACTTGTTTCATTATTTTCATAAGGATAACTGTTTTACCTGATCCTTTGTAGCCCTGAATTGCGAAAAATTTTCTGGTAGTTTTAGTGTTTAGCATTTCATTTGCTACCATAGTTGCCGTATCGCTTTTTGGCACTTTACCTGCAGCCTTTTCGCCTAGTGTGGATTCTCGGTGATAAAAATCACGTTCTATATATTCTATTTCATCATTCACTGTTGCTTCTCTGTCATGGCTATCATCCAATTTGATTTGTGCATTAGCAAAACAGAAAATTAGCAGTGCAAAAAATAACACCGGGTTCCTCATTGTTGTTGGATATTTTCACTTTTTAAAAAAAATATCGGCAACGTCTGCGAGAAAAAAATTATAGGTCGATTATTAGTTGAATGTATTTTTTTTTCAATTTTATATTTGTTGGATAGATTTCTGTTTAGAAAATTATCGAATTTTTAAGTTTGCTACAGATTTGGATTTTTTACTTACCTGATAATTAGTCTGGATTGCAGTAGAATAATATGTTGGAAGAGTAACAGTGCATTGTAGAACACAAAAATGTCGACGAGACACTGGAATAGCTGGGGTTTTCGATAGCTTTTCATATCCTAAGTTATAAAAATAATAAATACATTGACGCATGAGATAGTGACGCGTACGAGATAATCGTTTTGACGATCGCGATTCTATTTTTCGTCGTTAACTATCGGGTGTACAGATAACGAAAGCCAACGTGACATTTTGTTTTCCACAAATAAATCCGGCTCACGTACTTAAACACGATTTCTAACGCGTAAAATTTTTTTTTTTTTTAAGAATTAGCGTCGGGAATTTTTTGAAACTAAATTTTATCAAACTTTTTATTTATAACCGATTCAATTTCAAAATATTTTGTGATATTTCTCGATAATATAAAAATCATATACTTGTAGGTATTTGATGATATTATATTTGGTTTCTCGCGGTCAACAGTCTGAGTAGATGACGAAAATTCTTGACTAGTTTATCAGTTAAACATTGAGTTATATTTCAAAAAAAGGTATGCACAAAATACCTCAGTCAGTCAAGCTTACATACAATTTTTATCGCTGGATTATCGTAGAAGCGACTGGTAAGAAATGTTATGATGTAATATAAATATTATCTTTTTGCAACAAAAAATAAATTTACTATTTTTCAACACATATAGATTAACATTGAAAAAAATATATATATATCGTGACACACGTTTTTTATGACTATGCTGTAAAAAAGCATAAAACTTTCAAGGTTTAAAATAATATTTACATGAACTACATGTGTTAATGCAACAGACAATATTATTTATTTATTATCATCGTTTTTTTTCATAAAGAATTTGTATTACAATTCATCAGAATTTGACCCAGAGTGTACAAAAATGATGGAATACAAAATTTAATTTTTTTTTCTCGCACTTTTCATAGAATACAATACTCATTGAATGCTCCTGCGACATCAAGATTGTCTAGATTCGACGGGAGTTTATCAACGTTCAGATTTTCATAAATCGGCTCTTGATTTTTAAGAATATCAGCTATATTACCATAAATAGGCTCTTGCTTTGTTGGGAAAAATTCTTCAGCACCTCGATTAAGCCACTCGGTCCTTGCGCTCATCAACTTTTCATATTTAGGTAAATCTCTGGCCTCCAACTCCAATGCCATCGTCTGGAACTTCTCATAATCAATCCAAGGTTTGTCATTAATTTGTTTAAAAATGCCCGCAAACTCATGATCAATGACTGGCAAAGAAATTTTTGGTCTAGACGAAGTTAATTGCGGGTGTAATTCTGCCTTTGTTCGTAGCAGTTCAGCGTCAAAAGAGTGGTCTAATGGAGATGATTTGGAGTCCGAGTAACGATTCTGTATCCGTGCCGATACCAATTCCACAGCGTCGATTTTTTCTGCGAGCTTCAATACCGGCTTGATATCGGACTGGGTGCCTATAGTGTCAGCAAGGCGCTCAATAATGCGGTTTATTTGACGGTTTGATAGTTTGTGATTGATGTCACTCTCCAATGCCTTGGCAATGGATCGTTCATAAGCCGCCTGCTCTGTTGGAGGAAGTTCATCAACGCCTCGATATAACAGCAAAGTTTCCGTCAAAGTTGGTAAACTTAATTTCCATTTATCGCCAATATTTGACAGCACTGCATTGCGCCGAGCGCTTTTTAGGCCCGGGGACATGTTGTCCAGTGTTGCTGATGATACCTTGAGCTCGGAAGCCATCGGGCTTGCCGGATCAACCTCACCGATGAGGAATTTGTATTCTGGCGATGCCGTTTCCGCCGCAGTTGGTGTATATTTCTTGTCACCTTTCCCAGGAGTTTGAATACCCTGCTCAACCAGAATTTCCATCGTTTTCCAGAAGTCCGGAGCCGAGAATCGACTTAGTGGATTAGAATCGAAGGCCTCAATTAGCAGCTTTGATGAAGACGCAACTGGAACTTTGACGTTCAAGTCGTTGATCACAAATTTCAAGAGTTTTGCATTGAGATTCTTCACGGCTGTGTGAACGAGAGTCTCGCCCTTTGCGTTAAACGTTGACGGTGTCGCACCCAGCTGAATTAATTCGTTGTACACACGGATGTCCATGCACTCGTGGGTGACGGCCGTGTGCATGAGCTTATTCGCAAACTCTGGCGTGAGTTTCTCAGTTGGTATATTATTTTTTACTATTTCATAGGTCTCTAGGTTTGGTTGCGACTGCGCAAGCACAATTTCTTCCAAATATTTAGGCAATTCGTCGAGGTGCCATATCATCTTTGCTTTACTATTTCATAGGTCTCTAGGTTTGGTTGCGACTGCGCAAGCACAATTTCTTCCAAATATTTAGGCAATTCGTCGAGGTGCCATATCATCTTTGCAATTGCTCTTCGTTCTGTTCTTATGTTTTCAAGGATTCTCACAGTTTTATCCATATTTTTTCTAAATACCATTTCCTGTTTATTACCTGCTACAATCATGTCGCCAGTCGTCATCATTCCTAATTTATTTCTGAACTTTGTTTTATCCATATTTTTTCTAAATACCATTTCCTGTTTATTACCTGCTACAATCATGTCGCCAGTCGTCATCATTCCTAATTTATTTCTGAACTTTGATTCCATTTTCGTAGGAGCTTTTTGTGCAGTTTCAAAGTATTTATGAACAGTTGTTGCACTGTTTTTAATTTTCAAAACAGACGAAGCAATCTCATCAAACCCGTGGGCAACTGCATTTTTTTGTGCAGTTTCAAAGTATTTATGAACAGTTGTTGCACTGTTTTTAATTTTCAAAACAGACGAAGCAATCTCATCAAACCCGTGGGCAACTGCATTATCAAGTGTAGCGTAGATTGATTATGAACAGTTGTTGCACTGTTTTTAATTTTCAAAACAGACGAAGCAATCTCATCAAACCCGTGGGCAACTGCATTATCAAGTGTAGCGTAGATTGATTTATCCTGCAGGGTTATCGACTCGAAAACGGATTTGAATGACTCTGGTCTGTGCTCCATTGCAGCGTTCAGGTACTCTGCCACGCCGGCGTATTGCGGATTTTCCAGAATTGTTTTCGCTGTTTCAACCGCCGAGAAGGGATTGGCTTTCAGCTGTTCTGTCAGATACTGTGCGGCAAAGTAGCGCTCATATTCCGGGTGAACAAAGACTTCTCTTCCCAAAGAATCAGACTTGATGAAATCCATTGAATGTCCAGTGCTTGGCG
Organism: Macrocentrus cingulum; assembly: GCA_002156465.1. Taxonomy (NCBI): domain Eukaryota; kingdom Metazoa; phylum Arthropoda; class Insecta; order Hymenoptera; family Braconidae; genus Macrocentrus; species Macrocentrus cingulum. The sequence continues at coordinate 2,071 of MVJL01006487.1, read as the reverse complement.
ACTGATGACCCGCTCGCAGCTGCTTTATTTCCGAGAGGATTGGCGACTGGCGGAATTCGGGGGACAGAATGCTCTCCAGAGCCCGAATACCGTACTCTGGTGCGAGATCTGCCGGGACCGAGGACGCGGTTAATTTCTCCATTAACTTCAACTTGTTGATTTTCACCTCGTCAAGCATTTTTAACACCTCTCGCGGATTAGATGTCTCACCTGCAGCATATTCTCGCACACTCACAAACTTTTTCTCCCCAGAAAACACATTCCTGTCCCCGTCGATCAGCAGCGCTTTCAGTTCCCTCATGGTCTTGAAGTCTTTGGGAATCGCGTCGCCTTCCAGAGCTTTGGCTACAGCCTTGGCGTAATCCCCGTGCTTCTCAGTAGTTTCCAGACCAAGCTCTTTATCCGAGTGTCGCGTCAAATACTGCTCGATCTCGACAGAATTCAGCTCGGGAATTTCCACGACTGTCTGAGTCTCAGTCTGTCCAAGCTTCCATCCCAGGTCCTGAGTGCTCGTCACTGCCACTCCGGTTCCTCTCCGGCTGAGGGCCTCGAGATAGTTCAAAAGTTCCACTCTAGTTGAGGCCGGTAATTTGTCAACATTATCAACGAGAATGTTGACTTTCGTTGGGTTTGCTTCTATAACTTTGAGAAGTATATCCGCGTGTTCTTGAGACAGTTTATTTATAACTATATCCGATGGCAAAACGTCGTTTGGTAATTTTGCGGGAATTGTATTTATATCCACAATGAGAGACCATGTTTTTGGCGAATTTGCGCGTAGCATGTTTAACATTTTCGTGAGTGCAACTGTCTTACCCGATCCCTTGTCTCCCTGAATCACGACAAATTTATTGATAGTCATCAGCATTTTATTTGCCATCATGGTTGGTGCATCGCCCTCAGGAATCGTTACTCCAGATGATGGCAGATGAAAATCACGGTTGATATACTCTATTCCATCACATTTAGCCTTCAAATCCGTCAGCGATGAATCGCGATCGACAACCTCTCGTATCACATGATCTCTCAACGTCCAAAGTAGATTATATTTTAGACGTGCATTCTCTGGACTGATGCCACTGAGCCCTCTGAAGCCCAGTAATTCCTGCAGAGTCACTTTCTGTCCGTAGATATTAAATTCTTTGAGTACTTTACTCGCCTCGGTTATTTTATCGATTGCATCTTCAAGGCGAAGAATTTCTGTGTAGATAGGTTCGTTTTCACTGATTACAGACGCACGATCCAACTCGTTAATGGGTGTATCAGCGTCATTTGTCACTCGCACAGGTGTCGATGCGTCCGGTTTGATTGGACCTCCAAGTGCCACTGACAGCAATCCGAGAAGTACTCCCAAATTTTTCATGTCAATCCACCAATTTCTCGTTTCAGTAGATTTATCTCTTTCCAAGTTCTTAAAACACCACCTAGAACCATTATTAACTATTATCAATATGTTGCAAACAATCACAAAAATTTTTTTTTCGACCCGTCTTAAAAAAAATCATTCAGCTAATTTTGTTTTAAGGGCCCGCTCAAGATATCGGCCCGATACAATCATTTTTAAAGGTCACTCCAGAATTTTAATACCAACTTTCAATTTGAAATATTAATTTTAGGGGTTTATTTTTTACACAAATAAATCACAAAATGAAGAAAATAAATATAGATGCAAGAACTTGATGTTGATATAGTTACATATGATGGTGCAAAAACGAAAAAAAATGGTTTACACTCACATTTTAATCATTCGGGTAAATTTTAAAATTTGTGAGCCATTGTTTGTATTAGGATTTTTTCTAGAGAGTTCTTAAAACATAATTAATTATGATTTTTTGGTACCAAACCCGAAAAAACTAACATAATCGATTTCTTTCGGTCACTCAATTATTAAATTGTTGAATACTTACTCAATTCTTAAATACTTAATTTATGTTTAATATTTTCTGCTTTTAAATGAATTTCATTGGAAAATTATGTAATTGAAAAAATTTCCACATAAAAAGCTAATAAATTTGTTTGAGAATGGAAAGTGTAGTTACAGCTATACACAATATCAAAAATAATCAATACT
>MVJL01006486.1:0-102381 GCA_002156465.1 Macrocentrus cingulum | reverse complement strand
TTTTTTTTTTTCTCTTTTAATATATTTACAAGTCTTAAAACGTATTTTTTTTTATAATTTTGAAAAATATTCTATAAATTAATAAAAAAAAAAATAGTTCAAGACGAGAAAAAAAATTTATTCAAGGTCAGAAAAATTTTCCACCGAAAAACTGCCCGATTTTCGACGAAAAAATGGGCCGAAATTACCGACCCCCTATAGGGCTCTGTAACTAACTTTTTTGTTTATAACAATAGGGGGGCGGACGATGGCTCTATGGAAAGATAAAAAGTTACCGACATCCCTGAGGCGATGGCTCAACCCTGCCAAAAATGCCCTTATTTTTTCTATATCTCCAACCGTTCTCGAGATATTTGCATAAACAATTCTCTATTGTTCATTCACTTACCATTTCGTTTTCCATCATCAGCGTATATTTTTCACTATTTATATTGTTCGCTGAGCGCGCTGAAACTGAGCCAGCACAAATAAGGGGCAATGGTCTTCTAAAAAAACAATATCTAGCGATGTATACTAATACTTATACACACTATGCTTGGCTTAATGTATTTTCACTAAAATAATACTCTACTACTCAAAAAAAAAAAAATGCTACGACTGTCACATTCCACAGACTCGTCTCATTCAACTAAAAATAATCTGAGCACACATTATATATATTTCTTGCGCAATAACTAATTCTATTCTCGCATCTACCCAAAACCCCTTTTTTCTTTCAACATATTAGAGTTTACCCATAATTGTCAACACTTAAAGAATTATCATTTTATTTCTATGCATATTTGTTTACATAACAATTCAAAAAACGTTTTTCTTAAACAATATTTTTATTCCCAACTAATGAAAATAATTATGACCTCATAGAACGTGTTTGCTGATGAATTTTGTTGCTTCGAATCCCACCTGCCTTCCATTCAGCCGACTAAAAAGGCAATTGCTCTTGTTTTTCTTTCTCCTTCCTAGCTAGTTCTTTATGTCGTGTATTTGTCCAAACTACTCGTGACAATCCCGTCAATCGTTCCACCCTAAATTCATCTTCGTCACTCTTGTTAGTGAAACCTAGAAAAAATAACAAAAAATTCTTTACCCCATTCACATATCCAATTATATTTTTATAATGGGATTAACAACATAACTAATCCAACTAATTGAGTTTTTTCAATGCAGTCACCGAATTGAGATGGAGAAATAAAAACATTTAACATGAATTAAGAGTTTGTTTTTACGACTGAAAACACCCTGGTTGATGATATCATGATTAGCAGGCGTGGAAGTGAGAGAAAAATGTAATTCCTCCAGCACAGACACTCAGTGGGGGGCAGTAAAAGAGCACGAAAAGCACTCTCGGGGGTTTAATCGTCTCAAGATGAGGACGAGAATCAAAAGGGTGGATGCCCAAAAGCGCGGAATGCCTTTATATCTCTGCTTGTGTGTGTGGGTGTGCAATCGACAATGTGGACAAATGAATTGATAAGGACAGAAAAAGCGAGGGAGAGAGATCAGGCAGAACTGCATTGCAGTATAACGGACTTGGTGACTCCCAAGCGACACTGGGTCGATTGAGCGCGCGATTCCACGATTCAACCCCCTGCCACCCTCTGGTAATTGGTCCACTTTGAACCAGGCAATGGCTAAAAATAACCCCCCACTCGCTCCAACAATTTACGAGATAGTTTTATCCTTATTATCGACTGTTATTATTCTAAATTTCACAATTTTTCCACTTTTTTATTCAATATTTCAATAAATACATAAGATATCCAACTAACAAATTCCATAAAATAGTGAGCTTGCACGTGCTAGTATTGATAATTTGAGTGATGTTTAAACTACTATTTTCATCTTGCGTGCTGGGATTCGAGGGACCTTATTAAATATTGCTGAGACACCAAGTGGGGTGAGTAAACTACTCTACGTGGATGACGCCCCTTTTGCAAAGACGGGCACACGCGCTTCATATGTTTGTCATCCCCCTCTGACCTGAATTCTTGTGTTAGGCAATATTTCTAAATTTTTTTGTCAACTTTACTATTTAAAATTAATTTATTAATTTATTTTTTCACAGTTTTTTCATTTTCATTAACAATTTTGAGTGTTTTGTTCCTGAAATAATGAAAAAAAGTAAATTTTTGAGTGATTTATTCATTTAAAATTTTGGGGAATTATTCGTTAATTGTTTCGGAGTTTTTTTTCTTTGATCAATTTTTTATGTCTTTGTGTATGTACTACAGATTACGATGGGTTTGTGCATGTATGACGCGAGGGAATTCAAAATATGTGGGGTATATTAGTCATAAAGTTACCAGCGATGCACCAGAGGCACGCAATCCTCTTGCATGCCGTACTTTTCCTCTGCCTTCGTATATACGTGCTCGTGTGACCGCCACATATGTGATATATAGCTATTCTTCATCCGAAAAACGCCGCGGGATAACAGTGCACCGAGCTATTTGCACGTATAGGTTTATTTTGCCTGGAAAACTTATTGCACTTTGCCCTGGTGAAATATTTCTCGGCCAAGTGACAGCGTATTCATGAAAATGAGGTGCTCAAGCATCGTATGAACATTCTTGGCTATTTATTTATCGTTGAAAATTATTCTCTCGCATTTTAATTCGTTATAATTACTTTTTTATCATTAGATCGTTAAAACAGATTTTATAGTGGATAAAAATATTTTTAACTTTCAGATAAAATTTGAAAAACAAAATGTAATAACAGTTTTTCACGATGAGAGCAATAAAAAATCCTGGTTTTAATGATTATTCAAGATGGAGAATTAATTATAAAATTTAGAAATAGTATTAAAAAATTAAAGATGTTGACAGTGGAGGAAAATGATGATTATATACGAGATTAACGTGAGAATTTCTTGTCCACGCATTTAAATGAGATCTTTTGAGTGCCGATGAGGAACTCGATTCAAAGTAATTTAGTTTCGCTGCCGTTGAAACTTGTAGTCGAGAGTGCAGGTTGTTATACCGGCAAGTTTCCGGCATTGACGGAGGAGCGCACTTGCAGTGTGTGCACCGGCGTGGTTCTTGGTTCTTGGGGAGTCGAGCGACATTAATCTGTCCCAGGTCGATGATTAATGCTCGAGAAAATTTGCTCTCGCCCAATTTAAATTATCGACGATGCGACACGCGAGACACACTATTAACTTTTTCAATTTCCTCATACTCACAACATAAAAGCTCATCCACTTGAGCGATAATTTACCCTATTCATATCCCGGGGAAAAAACCTGAAATTATTATTGCCTATTTTTGATCACAATTTTTTCTTATTATCTTTAAAATCTTAGAATCAAAGTTATCTCGAGAGTTTAAAAAGTTTTTTATTTTTAAATTTTATCGTTAAATAATTTTTTTTGTGAATTTAACGCGGATGGAAAATAATTTTTATTTCCAACCTGAAGAATTTTATCGACAGTTAGATATTCAGGACAATGGAAATTAATGCAAATACGACAAAAACACGAGTGAAACAAGAAGAAAAAAACACGCGTGGGCGTGTGAGTATCCCAGTTTATTCATATGACGGAATTTTTTTGCGAAATTTCCCTCTCCTTTCTTTCCCCCCACACACACAGAGACAAATCCACGGTGTCACAATATGCAAAAAAAAAACCCCGGCTATTCCGTTGAATTTAATATCTCTGGCATGGGTTTTTATTTTTCTTCGCCCGACAGTGGGGTTTTTTCGAGCTTAAAAAATACAAAGATGCGTCGCGGGGCTGATGAGGGTGCATTGTGCTCATATACCACGCCCATTCGCGGCCGGTGCAGATGTAGAATCTAAATTGCGCCGAGTAGAACACTACTGCCAAGTCGCGTAAACAATCGACTCCCGTAGCGTGATCATCTCTTTCTCTTTTCTGGCAAGCGTGGGCGTATGCTCGCGTAAACCTCCCTGCTTTACTACTTCTCTGACCTTTCAGGATGTGGCTCGTACCCCCACTCCACCCTTTTGTGGTTGTTTTGTCTGCCAAAAGCATCTTCAACCGTGCGTGATTAATTCCCTCAACATTTTACTCGTTAACAGCTGTTAACCATTCTTATTTTTTTTCCTTTATTCAAATACAATTGTTTTAAATATAATTCTTTGCATTTTAAACGTTTTTTCTAAAACATTTTGTTCAATTTAAATGATGTTAAAATTGATTAAATGCAGAATCAAAAATTAAGAGGTGGTTTTTTGAGTTATAACTCGTTTATTTTACAGAGGAGAAAATTTTTTGAAAAAACCTCTTTTGTAGAGTATTTTACGGGCTACAAAAGAGGTAGAATGCGAAAATTTCCCAATTATCACCCCTATCGAGATATTTTAATAATAAAAAAAGTTTATTTGTAGAGTGATAAGAGTTAGTGTTGAAGAAGGTAAAAAATTCTGAAAAATAATTTTTTACTCTTTCACCACTTTTAAACCGATTATTTATAGAATCCCCAGTTTCAACCCTTGTGATTATTTATAGAATCACAGTTTCAACCCTTGTGAAGAGTTTTTTTTTTGCTCCTAAATTTTTTTTGTTGCTCGTAAAAATAATAAATAGTCACGGCATTAATTCTCCAAAAAACCGGAGGTGAAAGCAAAAAATTAAAAAATAACTTATTCAACCTTTAACAAATGAGGGTGTAATAGTGAAGAAATGTGAAAAAAATTACCTTGGAACTATTTTCCAATTTTCCAATTAAAAGAGAAGTGAAAAAAGAATTTTTTTTATATGAAAAATCGTCATCGTTGAAGCTCTAATTAATTTTGAAAAAAATAGCGGATTTTGCGCAGTCTTTCTCGGAAAGTGTGTCAGTGGTTGCATTGTTAAGTCGATCTTACGGGCCGACAAAAGGTATGGAAGTTGGATACGTTCGAGAAGAAGCATATAGGAAGGAAGGGGTTTTGTAGTGCGTCGACGTAGTGCGCCGTTATTGACGAGGCGCTGTGACCCGTATTCGGTAACTGCGCTGTCTCTCTCGCCCTCGCGCGCCCATTGATGTCTCCACGCACCAGATACGTGTGCAGAGAGTGAGAGCAAACACAAGCTCTCGCAACTGCCAAGCGTTTCTGTCGCTGCATTCGCCAATCCACCGGGGATTAATCTTGCTCGTGCATTTCCTTCATTCCACGGTTCACAACCTCTAACTCCACCTTTATACATACTATTTCAGTTAATCAAACCTCAACAATTTCAACATTTTTCCGTCTTCAACATTTTACAAAATTTTTTTCACACTTTATAAATATTTCAAAAAACAATTTTTCCCAATTAATTTTCAGCCTTTCATGACAACAATTTAAAATTAATAATAAAAAATAGAGGAGAGAGCAATAAAAAAAATTAATTTTTCAAATTTTGAACAAAAATTCAGTTAAAAAATCAAAAATGTTTTGTTTTAATGGAGTAAATAGAATTATAGGGGTTGGACTAGTGGGGGATTTTGCCAGAGGATAATTTATAGGATGTTTCATTGATATATAGCCTGACAAGATATAAAAAAAAAAAAAAAAAACAAAAAATGTCACCTGGTGGCGAAATTTTTTTTCCACGATTAAAGTGGTTAAAAAAACGGAATAAAAATCAATTTGACATTGAGGGAGCTTTAGAATTTGATCCTGAGACCACTATACATCATTCACGCATATTAGCCGCAGGGATTTATTTCACCCTTAAATTCATAATATGAAAATTTGCAGCTCAATAAATTAAAAAGTGAAAATATCATACAGAAATAAAATGTTGATTTTTATGTATTTTTATCTCGCCTCAAGCTCGCGTGATCCCGCACTCGTCAGGACTTAATTCATCCCTGCCAACCCTCTGGGCTTATTTTGTCACAAGAGTAGAGTGTTATATACACTCAGCCCGAAGTTTAGGGGCTGCGAGGCGACTTATTCAATTGCATGCTGAATTTTCATAAAAAATTGCAGAGTAGTATAATTATATAAATATAAAATGTAAAATAGGAGAGATAAAATTTTATCCTGTTGGTTTATAAAGTCATTTGCGGGGGCTATATAGAGGGTGAAAAAAATGATTTAAATCCGTTTGATTGATGTCAGTGCATTGTAAACACGATGGGGTGACTCTCAATAAAACTCGAGTTTGCTTGTGCAGGAAATAGCTCGACCTTGACCTTTAACAGTAGCGAGATATCTTGCATTTGAGGGTGGTACCAGCTAAACTGGGCTCACCCCTATTTTATTGATCCACTTCGACCGCGCGCATACTTATTTATTTTATATATACAACATTTTTTTATAAATTACAAATTTTTTTCCATCAGTAAAGCAGATTTCTATTGATATTATCCTTTTTTACATACTGAGATGTGTTGAAATAGAGATAAAATGATTTTTTTTAATGTTTGATTTTTTTTAATGTTGGTAATAAAAAAAAAATTTTTTTTCGTGAAATTTTCATAAGGGGTACCCCTATGAAAATTGCATTATTTTCAAGATTTTTGCAGTTTTTTCGTGATAACTCGATAACTACGCATAATACGGGAAAAAGTTATTAATCAATTTTGTAGAACATTTTAATATCTACAAAAAACATTGTGCTAACTTTTTTTATATCTCCCATAGTTTTTGAGATATTCTAGTTTTTTTGAAAATTACAATTTTCAAAATATCTCAAAAACTAAGGGTGATATTGAAAAAATAATTAATATGTTTTTTGTGGAGAAATTATTTTGCTAAAATTGGGTTTATAGTATAGTCAATTATCTCAATTACACACCGAGTTATCGAGATAAAACATAAAAATTAACAAAATCAGTCAGATTTTACAGACCAATTGTAAAATTTTTGTCAGAACAAAAAAAAATGTTTTTTTCCTGTATCAAAATGTCACACTGATTTAATTAAATATATGTAAACGAGAAAAAAAAGAAAAAAAATTGTGGCTGACGAAAAACTAGCTGTACTACTTGAAAAAAAAAAAAAAATCAAAAAGTATATGTTATTAACAAGTAATTAATTTAAACTGAATTATAGAAAATTTAAGGCATTTTGATACATAATTACATTGCATGACTGCGATGCACCCCCCATGCTTTTAAAACCCTCTATCTGTCCGCCCAAAAAACACCAAACTACAAAAAATACAAAACTATTAACAAATGTGAATCTTCTGAGTGTCATTTAAAATGCATTACAACTTGCCGGTAATTACCGCTGATTATTGATGATAAAAAATTTATTAAATCCCCCATCGATCACGCGATCGCTTCCTGCGAAGACTCGCAAGTTGGCCGTTTAATGGGTCGCTGTGTGTGTCACGTCGTGTCGTTACCGTTAATGGAGTGGCAGGTGGCATTAACTGAGAAGCACGCCTCTCGTAAATCACCGTCGTCGAGCTGCACTACTTTTCCACCCTCTGCGCGACGCAAGAAAAAATGTACACCCGTTATTTTCTCTCTGCCGCGATGATAGGCACTGATTAACGCCTCTCATTCAACGGAAGAAAATTTTTTTTTCCTCATAAAAAATCACTTTGAAAATTTTTTTTATCGACAAAATTTTTTTTTCCTGTCACAATTGGATGGTGCTTTATTTTTCTGCGATGCGGTTGAGGGTGGATTTTCTCGGCAATATTTTGCAACACATTGAATTAGATTTTAGTGGACTATTTGTATTTTTATTACTGGGATTTGTTGCGCACTTTCACGACGAGGGGTGAATAAAATCGTAAAAACCTCATGATCATTCGGCAGAGCGTAAAAATAAACTTTTTCAAATTTTTATGACAGCAGTTTCAGATGATGTGTCTCTTCTAGGCATCGTGATTAATATTTGCAGAGGGTGGCAGATTCTGAAATTGACAGTAACGAGAACCTGGACTGTCTGGTCCGTCAGGCGCAGCGACAAGAGATGCAGTCAACGCTTGGGCGTACATACGAAAGTCGACGCGGGCCTTGAACACTGTCACTTGCACCCTTGTACTTCACCCCCAGTGTGTTCTAATCGTCCGCATGGGTAGTATCGACTGCCCTAAGCCTTCCGGAAAATCTAAGACTATTAATTTCACTCGTAACAGTGAACAGTAGTTAGAGAAAAAGTGTATACGACCTTTTTCGTAGAACAATTAATTCCCTACAAAAAAGGTTTCCAACAAAAATTCTGTCAATACAATATTTAACACATTAATGTTGATAATTAAAAAAGTTGATCAGTACTGGTCGTCGTAAGAGCATGAAAGGACTTTAAAAGTTTGTTTCAGTAATTATCTCGAAAAGGAGGGTAGTTATGAAAATTTTGTATATTACATTTTTTATAGAATGAAAAATCTTCTACAAAAATGTATTCCAATAAAAATTTCATAACTATAATATTTAATGAGATATTATGAAAGATAAAAAAGTAGAAAAAATGGTGTTTCAATTTATGTTGTAGAAAGTTGTTTTATCAATTGAATTTCATATTCCAGGGGTAAATTTATTCGAGAATTTTTGCGTGGATAAAATAGCAAGAATTTTCTTTACTATTTTGTGGTTGAAAATGACAAAATTATTTTTCGTGCTTTTGTGATGAAGTAGATTTTTTTTTTTTTCGTAAAAAAATCAAGGTGGAATGGGTGGCATTTTTCCTTGAACTTTTGGAGGAACTAGTTTGAGGATATGAACGAGAGTGAAGTATGTAGCGCCAATCGAAAAGTTTCCAATTATCTGAAATTCGAAAACTTTCGTTTGCTTGCTATAGTACGAAATGAAAGGAAAACTATTTCCACAGGAATTACGTCAAGTTCATATCGATGTAATTTTCCTCGATAGAAAAATTCCTCCTTTATTATATTTCTATTTGAGTGAAGCCCGCATGAAAATCGCAATATGCATCAGATTTTATTTTCATTTTCTTTTCCATGCAGCTAATATTTCATTTTTTTTATCATTCAAGAAAATTTTCAAGAGGGTTGTTATTGGCGGACTGTATAGGCGATGAATATGGATTAAGGGTTGCAACCACTATACCACGTTATCTACCGTCGACGATGGGGAAAAAAAGGAAAATTCTTGCTGAGAGTAGGGGTTGGCTTGTGGTGGCCTTTCTATACTTTTACCATCATAATCACATTTGTCGAGAGGGCTGCTCTCTGTATTATTATGTAAATTAGTTAAGCATAAAACTTTAATGACGTTATTCCAAACATAATAATCGACGGTAAAATATTTTTCATGTTTCAACAAAAAAAAAATAAAAATTTCCCCATATTTAAATACATAATTAATTTTTCTATTAAGCAATGAATTTCAATCTTCACAATAAAACATTTGAAGAAAAAAGACGTTAAAAAACTGAAAAAACCTTGTTATTCTTTGAAAAGAAAAAATAATTTAGATTTTTCAATTTTTTTAAAAACAAATGAACTGACTAAAAAATGGAAAAAAAAATTGTTTTAAATATTAAATTAATATAAAAGTATATATTTTTAATAAATAATCATAATAGCATGGGATTCCTTGGGGGAATTAAAGTCTCAAAACTTTAAAGACGATAAAGATGAAAATTCAAACTGAAAGAGAAGAATAATTAAGAAATTTTTTTCTTGTAAAATAAAATTAGAGTTAAGAGACAGTCCTGAGAGAGACTTTGCACTCGAATCAGAACAATTAAACTGGACGTCCCTTGTACAAAGCGAAGGCGAGGTTCAAGTGGCGGCAAGGGATGCAGCTTTCGTTGGATCCAATTACTCGATTTCTAGTTGAGGACTCGGGGGATATTTCGAGCAAGGAGAGCGAGAGATAGCCCAGGGCCACCCCATGCCCAATATAATTCACGGATTTCGAATATAGATAGAGTATAGATTTAACTTCATCGTGCAGTAGATATCTCCGCGTCTGATCAGCCAGTAGTATAACTTATGGAGCAATCCTCTCCCTGAGGGTTGGACAGAGGGCAAATTAAAGTTCACTCGACATGATTTCTACTGATCAATCGACAATTTCGATTGCTCTATGTGTAGATTGTTGTTCGCAAATTCCAACCGATAGGTAATTGGCAAGCGCCCCAACCGCTCTGTACTAACCCACATTGGAAATTGCTTCACTCGCATTTGCTAAGCGATAACCCATATATTTACACCCCCGTAAGATCTGCCTTAATTCATTCTCGTATTTTCCCATTGGAAAAATAAAAAAAAAAAAAAAAACATTTTCACTATATGTGTTTGTTTAGGGGTAGTTATAAGGGGATGCAAAAATACTTTGAAGCCTGAGGGCTGTTTTTCATTCCTGACCAATAAATAGCTAGCGTGATATTTTAAATTTACGTTCAAAAAAAAAATTTTTATTTTAATTTTGATAAATTAAGGGGTGCTCTGGTTTAAATAGTAAATTTCAGATTTCAGATATAGGGTTGTTTACCTCTGTTATTTTGATTTCTAATTGTTGATGAAGAAACAAAAAATTTGAGGGTTGAAATATGCTAATGGATTTTGAAAGGGATGAAATTGAAAAATATTTTCGTAACGAATAAAAAATTTTATCACTGGATAAAATTTATTTTTTATTAATAAAAATACTTCAGGGGGTTGTAAATTCACTCGAGCGCTGTGACCGATGGTTCGTGTGAGATGAGGAAGATCAAAGGCAAGGTCAGGGATGCGGAGAAGCCGAAAGTTTGACGAACAAAAAGCCAAAGTAGGTCAAGTTGTGAAAAACCGAGAAAATTTGAGGAAAAAAAATTTCTAGGTCAATTTGTTGCAGGAGTGCGCACTCTCAATGCATTAAAACAATATAGCAGGATGGTTGGTGGAAAGACGCGAAAAATATATTTTAGGTCATCCACGTGTCGAATTTACTCGCAGGGTGCAGCTCTGCAGCAAACACTCGCTGATATTACAGTTATGACGTCACATCTGACGTCATACTCGCCACGTAGCCTGGCAACGCTCGGCAAATCCCGGAACGCCACCCTCAACGCACTCCAAAGCTTCCCGGCCAACCTGGCCAGCTAACCCAACCCCTCTACTCCCATTTCCAACCCCTGCCCGACTTAAATTGCCGCTCGAACTATTAATATTTAATAAGGGTGAAAAAAAAAATTTTTTTTACCCAGATAAATCGGTAGAAAAATTGTTTTTGTTTTTTTTTTTCAATTAAGAGGGATGTATTTATTTATTTTTTTTTTTGTATTTTTCGTTTGGTTATTTCCAATTTAATTCAGACGCTCGGAATAATGTATTCTGTGTTCTCGTTGGGAAAGCCGATGCTTCGTTAGTGGTCTCCAACTTGTCTTTTTTTACATCCCCGTTAGTCTGCCTCGTCTATTTCGTTTCATGTCGCCCATTTTATTTTTTTTTGTTTTTTCGAGAGAAACAAGTTTACAAGTAGATTCGAAGGTACACGCTGCTGTTCCAGAGGTAAATTTTTTTTCGCTTTATCGTGGACCGGTTAGTTGCACGCTAGAAATGTATATATGGTTGTTGGGGGGTGTTTTTTTGGTTTTATTTCTTCCGGATACAATGTTTTTTTTTTTGACGTCCAAACTGCATTCGCTAGTGTAATTTAGTTTTCACTAAAAGACAAATAATTTCTGTTACTTTTTATATTTTAATTTTTTATTTCAAAATTTTTAACACATAATAAATATTTATTTTAAGGGTTGAAATTATATTTTTAATAACTATTAATAAATTTATTCTGACTAAATCAAATTGTTTCTTTTAAACAAAAGTTTAAATTTTTTCTCGTATTATTTATAAAATTTCTACGTTTAAATATAGGAACATTTAATTTTTGTCAAAATTTTTTATATTCAAGGTGGTAGTTGCAAAAAACTATAAATATTTTCAATAAATAATGACAAAATTAATTTTACATTTAATTAAATATTGAAAAATCGATCGAAAAAAAATTGTTAAATTGCAGTTTTGTATAGTATACTTGTTGAGAAATATGCAAGGGGTACTTGCCCCTAAAGTACGATGAATAATTCATCGGATGTTTACCGAAGCATTAGGAAATAAGTGTGACAATGTCGAGGGTGATTTCTAATTAATGAATAGTGTCAAAACGATGACCTACACTTTCTTTTTACGCTGGTCGACTGCCAGTCTGTGTTAAACACTGCCAAAGACGAGCGCGAGGGACACTTTTCAGTGTCGAGCCAAATGTAATGAGGCGGCAAGCAACACGAAGAAACAATTCAAGTTAAGTGCTCTTCCTGTATTCAAAAATCTAAATCAAAAAAATTACTAAATAAATTTAAATTTTGTTTAAATCAATTTTTATATTTCACTTTTAATAGATTTAGTTGAAGTATTTCGATTTTTTTTTTTTTTAGAAAAAGATTGCACAATGGATTTTAGAGTAGGTTGTAAAGAGCGTAATGGCGAATAGTTCATTCGCATCTCCAAGGTATTTTATGGAAAATTAAGCTTGCAGCAATTTTAAGCCCTAGAGCGGATGGATGTCGGTAAAAAGCTTTTACATTAATGCATTACTACTCGGATTGAAGGCAACAGGAGCATCCTCAATTTATTATTTCGTCAGGATACTGTATTTTAATTATAATTTATAATTAAACAAGTTCAATTGCAGTCGTAATTTTATTACATTAATTAACACGCATATAATAAACTTTTTATTTCACTCTTTTTAAGTTTAATCTTTTTTTTAATATTAATTATTTCATAACTCATAATAAACTCAAATAATTCATTACAAAGTAAACACACACACTGACACTAGCTGTTGATCCATGTGGGCCCTATTATCCTGGATCAGCTGCTGACGATTTACATCCTGACGTGACCCACTTTCCTGATGTGGTCAAACAACACCCATTAAACCTCCATCTGCACGGCAAACTTGGAATCTTCAATAACACGGCTATAACGGCAATTGAATTGCCAAAGTTGTTCGTTTCCGTTTCTCCGTGTCTCAATGCGACCGTTTGAATAACTGAAAATGTTCGTTGGGCAGTTGCAAATGTAGTTCTACGACGTTACTGTTCATTTATTTGCTCGAAACTCCTCGCACTAAAACTTGGGAAATACTGCGTTTTTATTTACTCAAATTGATTTTATTGCCTTAAAGAATATTTTCAAGTTTTTTCTTTATTAAACAGTTGGCAAAAAAATTCCACTCAGGGTCATTTTTGTCCAGCAATAGCTTGAAAATTATGAGAATTGAGAAATTTTAGTATCAGATCTTTTTTATTAAAAATCTTATGAGCTAAAAAAAAATCCATCATTAATTTTCACCACTACATGATCGATACATAAAGTCAAATTTTTTTGTTTATTAAATATCTCAAAAACAATGATGATTATGAAAAATTTTCTTAGAAGATTTTTTGTAGAAAATTTTATCAGCTAGAAAAATGCTGAATAAAAAAATTTCGTCAAGTTAATGGTTTTCGAGATATTTTTAAAAGAGTACATCACTGTTTAGCAATGCTACTTTTAAAATAGATGAAATTATTGATTTTTTTAGTAAAATAATCCCAAAAACTATAAACGATTCTTGTAATTGTTTGAAAAACCTTAATAATAAACGATTTAAAGAAGCTAAAAAAAATTCCTCTTACGAAAAAATTCAATAAAACACATTTTCATGTTGAAATAATTGTAACAAAAAACGACCTTTGATGGTTATCTCGTCGGTAAAGCCTTCAGATATACCTAAATTCACTAACTGGTGATCAATCTTCTTTTAAAATTTATCTTATTCGACGAACCATACATCATATTGCGTTATGACACAGGGGTGAAGCATTTATCGTACTGTCCACAATCCAGCTTTGCAGATTATCACTGGTGAATTGACGAATCACGTCTCGCCATCACCGTATCGTAAATCATTCTCGCAATTGGTGGCTTTTAGATGGGTGATATCAAGCGTCAGCCATTGAGCACTGATGGTTTGGCTGACACAAAAGCTTGTGAACAGTTTCACTAAAACCACGAGTGAATCATGACGAATTCCAACGCTTTTGTATCAACATTGTGGCTTTTAACGATTGTTACAACCTCGACAGCACTTCAAACGCACTCAAAACACTCGGCAACTCTTGATATAAAACAACTCGTGAAAAGAAACCTGGAAAACATTAAAACTCCATCTGTGATCAATATTATTCTAGACCCACAGGTATGAAATCAATCTAAATACTTCAAAAATTAATTTCTAAAATTCTTCATCTTCTAAAACAATTTTACAATCATAAAACACCACATATCTTGCATTAAAAACAAGAATAAGTCATAAAAATCCACAATTATTGTTTTAAAAGATTAGAAATAGCATATCATTCATTAAAAAAAATTATTTCAAGTGTTTATAAATTTTTTTTAACGCTTCCAGGTTGACTCCAGTACGTCAGAGAGTATCCTACATTCTTACCAGTCCTTCCGGCCACTGATAACAACCGAATCCCGCACGAAAAACACCTGCATGAATGTTCTAAACTGCTACAAGATGCACAACATCGTAGGGATCTTCAACACCACTCAAGACGTTCGATGGTACGAGTGGCAGTCACTGTACGGAAATTCTTGGGACACTCTGGGCCTGACAGTACTCTGGATAAGCCACTGCAACGACCTACAAGAGGTAGAAACACTGCTGGACGGTTTTTGGCAGGAAAGGAGCCTCAACGTGGTGGTCATCCTGCTGGACACGAGTTTAAAAGGTGTTTACACTTACAACCCATTTATTCTGCAAGCTGGAGGCAAGCGGGGAAGCTTATTCCAAGTGCTAGGTGACACTTTGTTTCCGGATAAGACGAAAAACTTGCACGAATACCCGATTCCCATCTCATTTTACACCCATCGGCCGCACAGCTGGCTAAACGACTGCTTGGAACTGGTGGATGGCGTTGACATAAAGTATTCTCGCTTTCTGTCCAAGTGGATGAACTTTAGTATTGCCCTGAAGACCGCACGATTGGATTATTCAAGCTACACGGTGACTCTCCCTGACGGCACGAAAACAAGCGCAGTGGGAGACTTGGTTACAGGACGATCTGATTTCCTCGGTAATTCCGCCCAATTGTATTCCAGTATTCCGCTGGGTCTAGACACAGTTTACCCCCATTGGAGGTCAAGGGTTCTTGTCCTAGTCCCTAGAGAGCCACCAGTGCCAGGCATTTTTCTCCTCTTTCAACGGGCCAATCATTTCAACGTTTTGATCATCGCTCTGCTCATTGGAGTCCTCGTTATTTGCCTAGTTGTCAAGGATAGTTCCAATGTCCTCCTGGAGACTTTGAGCCTACTACTCTTCCAAATGTTTCCCAAGATCCGACGATGGAATTCCGAAAGGATTTTGTGTATTTCTTGGATTTTTTGGTCGTTTGTTATGAATAGTCTGCTGCAAGGGAATCTCGTTCATCAATTGAGCGCACCCCCGTTCTACAGGGATATTGATACTTTGTGGGATCTGGCTCGAAGTAATCTCAGTCTCATGGTTAAGAATTGGGAGCAGGATATTTTAACGAAATCTCGCGTGGGATCAGTTGGACAACGGTTGTTGCAGAAAAGTATTGTTAATATGAACTCGAGTGATTGTTTGATGGAGCTGCATCAGTATCGCAATGTTGCCTGTGCTATTGATGGGAATTACGCTGTTTATACGGTTGGTGAGGTTCAAAGAGCTTTGTTGAAACACTCCCGCGGCAATGAGGATGCTTTGGATGTTCATATTATGAAGGAGCCGTTGCTGCACTTTTGGAGAACGTATATTGTTAAAAAAGGTTTTCCATTGTTACCAAAAATGGATTTTGTTACTACGAGTTTTATTGAGTTTGGTATTATGAAAAAATGGGTTTTTGATGATTTATCGAAGACATTTAAGATGAAAATAATGGATGATGACGTGGAGGCTATGAAACTTGTTAATTTTAAGCGGGTTTTTGCCTTATTTTTTTTTGGTAATTTTATTGCTACTCTTGTATTTATTGCAGAAATTCTTATTAAGAAATTTCAATTAGATCTTCGTATTTGGAAAAAGTGTTCTGTCCACTGTAAGAAAAACAAAATTAATACACTCGTAGATAATTTTTAAATTATATAAAAATTACAGTAATACAATTCAAAAATTAATAATATTCTTAAAAAATTTTTTTTGGGAGAGTTTAAATGATTAATAGTAAATTATTTATGATAAATTTAAGTGTAAACAATAGAAAAATAGGTTTATTTTCTCATAAATTGAGGAGATGACATGTTTTAAGTTGATTTAAAAAATGGAATGAATTAAAAAATGTTGTAATTGAGCTTTTATGTTTGAAATTTGCGTATATACATATTAGTATAGCGTAACGAGAACATGTTCATTGGTATTCCATGGCCGAGAAGCGTTGACTACGTGCCCGACACAGCGGCAAGGGCCTGGCAAATGCAATTACGACGATGGTCTCAATTACCGATCTCGATGGGCAATTGTTGTAAGAGGTAAATGGACTAAGATAGTAACGTGTGTGCAAGGAGGGATGGTGCTTTGTATCAGATCGACTGATGCATCAGGAAGTGATCAATACCAAATGGGAAATTCATTGCTGGATAAAAGGTATTGCGTGTTGCCAAGTGACATGCACATTATTGCATCATTCCCGATGCTCTCATTGGTCGCTGACGTCGCAAAAGGGTGGCTAGGGCGTGCGTATAACCACGCACGCTTGTTTTGTCCTGACCTAGCACTCGCGTGTCCTTCGCAACCCCCAATGTATCAACCAACGCCCTTATTCAGCTCCCCACTTTGCTTGTATCGATGAAAAAACATTTTTTTTTTTTCTCAATTTATAAATATACGTAGAATATACTGAAAAAATATATTTATCAATCTGGCGGTTATCTTAACAACCGTTGGGAAAAAATGAAAATTTGTAAGGACCTTTTTTGCAGGAAATTTTCCAAGCTAAAAAAAAGTCCTGAAGCAAAAAATTGTGAAATTCATAGTTTTTGAGATATTATGCAATAAAGAACACATCTCTCCAGTCAATCGACTAGAGAATCGAAAATTAGTATTTTTTTTTTTTTTATAAATATCTCGAAAATTATTAGAGTTACAAAAAATTGACTAATAACCATTTTCATAGATAATTTTCAGGGCTTTAAAAAAGATTTAAATAAAAATTGTTGTCAGTGTTGTAGTTTACAAGATAATTGTGATAAAAGATACTCTATCAGTTTGTCTGTAATTTATTGCAATAAAAAACTGATTTGATCGAGTTAAAAAAATAGTTCCAGATACTTAAACTAAATTTTCATTATATTACGAGGTAGTTTCAGGTAATAACAACGTTTTCACAATGCTGTCAACTCTACTTTGCATCTCGTAAAAATCAGAAGAAAAAAAAAAAACAAAGTTAAAGCTCGCAACTTTAGAAAGTCTCTAGACTCTTCCAACTTGTGGGAGCGTCTTTTCCCTGAAAGTTACACTTGCACGCCACCTATACGTCCAACCTAGCTCGATCGACATGGTCCTAGCAGAGACATAGACGTACGCGTCCGCTCCACTTTATTCTCCGTTTTGCATATGGAAATTGGCCCCGACTGTGAGCTTTACCATGTTTCACCGCATGAATAAAATAATGTTACTTCCGTCGCACGAGCATTAGTGCCTTCCCCCATTCAATTACCCTGTCCCCCCTCCGATAAAAAAAATTAACCGCATAAAAACAAATCGACAATTTATCTGTCACCTAAAAAAATTTCTGCTTCCGATAAAACTCGAGTTTTTTTTTTTGCTACACATATATGTAGGCTCTGATGTGGGTCGATTGAACCCCCAGGAGGCTTCCACAATCCTGGACCGAAAAAATGACTGATATCCTGGCACAGCAGGATTGTGGAATCCAATATAAATTTGACAGATGTCGATTATTTCGTAAAAGTCAAATTTTAGGCGGTTTTTCGACGTCCGGGACGTAGGATACAACGCCAGGACTTCTCTAAGCTCATGATGCAGTATTTTTAAACGCGAAAAACGTGCCTGGTTCACCGTCAAGATTTCCCAGGTGGCGACTTTGACGATGTATCCGCAGAATTGCACTTTCACGCCTCGTTAGAGCTCTTTAGTTGTCTCTGAACGACGAAAATTACTTGGAAATAAAATTTACTTTGAGAATAAATGGCGCTCGAAGGACTTTCATTAAATAAATATTAAAAAAAAAATTTTTTCAGCATAAAAAAAAATTTTAACAATTTTTTTTCTTCAAGAAAAAAAAACCATGAAAAATGAAACTTTTCATTTTATGACGGAAAAATTGCGATTTTAGTCGGTTACCGATTGAAATATTTTATTTTCGAAAAAAAACCACTTATTTTTGAAAAAAACAATCGATTAAAGTTGATTTTTCGCGTTGAAATGTTTCCAGCCGATTGAATAAACAAAAAACGGGTACAAACGGGATTTGAAATAATTCACTAAGCGGCTACTCACTTTCCACGTTGACCTTTGCGATCAAGTGCAGCCTGCGCCCACGCGAAAACTCGTCGTGAAGGTCAGAGTTTACCGGGTCGTCTCTATATACGACAATCGATTCTCCCGTAAAGGCCAAAATATTGCTGCAGTAGCTTGACGCGAAATTCCACAACATATCAGCGCAATTATGAAATTTCTCGAGGCTCTCCAGTGTCCATCATGTCTGTCGTGACAGGCGGGCAAACAAGGTCCATTGTATTCCCACCCAAACTGGGATTTCGGGTGTTGACGCACCGAGAAAGGACGCGCATGAGGGATCCCGGAGGTAACTCCCAACCGGCACATGACGAATGTTGTATTCAACGCCCTTATCAGCCTGATGAATTGTTTAATTATAGTCCCCATGCGGCATTGGAAATTATTTTCAAATTATTTCCCATTCAGTTGGTACGAAAAATTCGGCTCCAATCAAAACTTCGATAGAAATCCCTTGATCGATTGATAATTACTGATTTTCGTTAAAAAATCGATGTGAAATTTCGAAAAAAAATGTTATTAAACATTTAAAAAACTTTTTTTCAAACAATTAAGCAGAAGGAAATTTTTTAAATGCCAAAAACTTTACAAATTGTAAATGAAAATTTCAAATATATGACAAAAAAAAAGTTATATTTAAAATCATACGCTTTTATTTTTACATTTTATTGAATATTTTGTTGTTTATATTTATTTAAATGGTTATTGACAGTTGTTCAGGGGTGAGAAAAATGATATGACAAGTATGAATGGTGGAAAAAAATGAAGTAAATAATAAAAAATCAATTAATATGGATAATTTGACGTACAGGGGTGCACTTGATGGTTAAAAATGAGTATAAAACACTGATGAATAATTCAGTGGGTTCTATTTGCGTGCCGAAAGTGGGTCAAGATATTCCCAATGGTCTTGTGGAGTTTTATTTATTTATTAATGGTCGCCAAGTGTGTGTTTGGCCTAATAATAGTGCCTTGCATTAGATTAATCTCATGAACGACGTTGGCAGTCATTTTATTGTGTTTCTAGCCAAGAATATTGAGCGAATTGGGCCAAGGAAAGACCCCCCATGACACTTTTCTTTCATTTTCCCCGATTTTTGCGCTGATGGGTCCTGTCAGACGGGTGAAAAGAGCCACCCTCGCTTCTTTTCTTGCTTTTGTTACTCAACAACAATGACGAACACAATGTCGATGTGGAATTACAGCGCGAAAATTGTCCCTGACGATCGCAACTCAAAATGTATTCACGTCATGATTTTTAGAAATTTTTTTTCCCTCGTGCTATTCATTAATTTTTGGAAGCAGAGCTTTTTCCTTTCTTCCGGCCCGCGTGATGAATCAACTTCGTGTCCATCTGAGGCCTAAAATGCCCTGTCACCCCCGACTTCAATTGCTCCAGTGGTCGAATATTGACCACGACTTTCCTTTGCTTTTTTTCGGACAATAATCAATCACGATGACCCAACGCGATTCGAGATTTTTTTCTGTCAACCAGATTTTGCCCACAGTCGACGCTTATCTACTCCAGGAACGCTCGAGGGTTGATAATTATTTTTTTTATAGATCTCAAGGGATAAAATGTCGTCCTGAAGTGTCGGAAAATTTTTTTTTTGTTAATTCTCTAATGCATATTTTTTATTTAATTGAGATGTTTGCAGGGTTTTTCATGCCGAGTGAAAAATTGATTTAGAACAATGTTGAGGAAGTAAAAATATAGGATATGTCATAAATTTTTCTGATGTTGGTGATTTGTTTTAATTTTTCCAGGAAGTTGATGGTTTTGACTGTTGAAAAATTTATTTTTTAATTTTTTTATTGGGATAAAAGTGTATTTTGAGGGTAATAAAATTTCAAACTTTTCCCTGCAAAGTCTCGCATTCCCGGTGGATCTAAAATTTCAAAGTTTGTAAATTAATAATTTACTTTTACTTTTATACTTGATAAGCTCCTATAACATATCATACTTTTCAATAATCTCACGCATTTAGCTAAAGCTCTTCCTTGACCAGTTCCTGAATTTTTTTCTTTTATATAACCAAAAAAATTTTATAAAAAATTCAGGTGATAAAAAATCTCTTATTATTCCACATTTTCCGTCCATTATTTTAAATAATAAATTCCATTTTTTCTACAAAATTTAGTATTTTTTTTTTTAACTCAAAAATTCCCAAATTTCGTTTTTGAATATTAAAAAAAAAAAACATTTATTCTGTCCTAATAGGATAAATTCTTTTTCAGAAAAAAAAAAAAAATTCTTAATAGTTAAAAATATTAGATCATCCTGTAATTTAAAAATTCCAAAAAAGTAAATATTTATCAATTTCCAAAATTTTTTCAAGACAAGAAAAAATATAAGAAATAAATTTGGTCCAGTATTTTTGAAGCCACATCGTGAGTTGGCCATGAGAGAGCGTAAATCGGAGACCGCGACGCCCCCGGGGGGTTGGTGGGGCCATCGAGAGGGTGGCAGGAAAGCAGGCAGACCGAGATTTATCGCGCAACTTTGAAAGAAAGCTCAGCAGCCGGAGGTGCAAAAGAGAGGGTGCGAGAACGTCGACGGGGGTGTGTCGTATCAGGAAGAAGGCCGGAGGGGTGGTAGCGAAGGGTGGCGGGGATAAAAAGGGTCCAGGAGGGGTTGAAGAGCGGTTAGTGGAGCGCCCGCAGGGTGGTCATGACGCGAGTGTAACCTTGGCAACTCACGCGCCACCCCTGCTACCCCTGCAACCCCTTGCCGGAGGGGTGGCTACACCTACGCTTGCAAATTTTGCTCCTTCCTCTTCCTCTCTCTGCTCCACCCTATACAAATCGACCAAAAGTAGAGCGCGTCTCGCATTTCTTGCTCTCTATTTCTCATTTTCAACCCTTATTCTCACTCGTCGCACAGAGGGTGAAAAATATTTTGCCCCACTAAATTTTTCGTGTATATAGGTGTTGATGATTTTATAGAAAAAAATTTTATTTTCAGGCCTTTCAATGGACTTTTTATGTCCCCAAACTGGTCTTTTCGTTCTTTCAAATACTTCTCGACCACTTTGGGGTAGTTAATGGGTGGGAATAATAGAGATAAAAAATTTTTATCCACGAAAATTCGGCTAATAGACGGAAAAATTATTTTAGAATTTTTCCCTTGACAATTTCGCATAAAACAATTTTTTTAAAGAAATAAAATGTTTGTAATTTTTTTTTAATTATTAAAAAAAAGTGGATTATAGTAAGCTTGATAAAGTTGTCGGTTTTTACACCGATGATACAGCTCGTTTGTTCGAAATAAATAGAATATAAACGAAAAAAAAAAAAGCGGAAGAGTAGGAGAAAATTACTAGCGAAAGTGTTGATACAAGAAGTGCCTAATGGACATTGCAACAGCTTTTATGGGTGTAATAACATTTTCTGTTTGGCCATTGAGCCTTTGGGAAGTTTCAGTAAAGCCATTTGCAATTCTGTGTTCACACGTGCTCATATGCGATTCATGAATAATTACTCGTTATCCCTGTATCAGGGTAAAAAAAAAACTATTTACCATGTAAAATTACTTCAAACATGTGCCACACATAATTTAAAACTATTTTACAAAGAATTAAAAAAAAAAATTTTTTTATCAAATTTGAGAAGGGGTACCCCTTGGAAATTGCTCCATTTCGGTGAATTTTATCAGTTTTTTTGAAATATCTCGAGAAATATAAGAGATATTGAAAAAATAGTGAGAAATCAAATTATTGGAAATTCAAATCTCTACAAAAAATAATCAGATAATTATTTTTGTATCTTGCGTAGTTTTGGAGATATTTTGAAAAATCTAAATTTCAAAAAAACAAAAATATCTCAAAAACTAAATTGAATTTTGAAAAATTTTATTCTTCATTTTTTGTAGAAAACTTAATTCCCTATCATTTGAATTCTGATTCATCTAATTATCTTGATTAGTTACCAAGTTATCTCAAAAAATCTCGAAAATCTCGAAAAATTGACGTTCCGGAGTCGAAAAAATTGTTTTTTGTCATGAAACATCTTAAAATCATAAAAACCATCTTAAAGGTTTATTAACGTAGAAAAATAGAAAAAAAATAAGAAACACATTATTATACTGGAGAAAAAAAATTTTTTTGCAAAATTTCGTGTCCGGTTATTGGTACAGGGGCAACAAAGCAACGACAAATCCCACTTAAAAAAATATGAAATAAATAAAAAAAACTGCTGGCATCTCCCACCCAACTTATCAGCCCAAAAAAATCCCCAACCTACCCCCCAGAAAATACGGAAAAAATATTTACAGGTGATAAAACTGCCAAAATAAATTCATACACAGGGCAGACATTTTTTTTATTGTCTATATACTACTGGAGCCATAAAAATCTCCCCTGCGTCTCGACTGGTGTTTTGACGGGGTTCCGTGTGCTAACTGACCCGGCTCGTGTTGTACAGTAGTATCTGCTCCTATAAGCAGAGCAGCAGCGAAAGATAAAAGAGGGAGTGAGAGTTGGATGTGGCGAGAGGGTGGCATTGGGTCGAGGTCACCAGGACGCCGAGACGATCGATGCAGCCTGCCACCCTGTGTTTTCCCTCCGTCGTCGAGGCACCGCGAGCACTGTTACACCCCCACCCGCACCCAATCGTCCATTTCTCCGCTATAAGTACGGCTGTCTCCCCCGATCACTCTTGCGAGCTTCTGTAATGCCTGAACAACCTCCAACCCCCTCAATCGCTGGGCCTCATGCACTCTTATCCGTTCCGGACATTATTTTATGATAAAAAAATTTTGTTCATTCCGGAAAAAGGAGTTTTAAGTGATTTATTTATTGAGATATTGAAAATTATTTTTTTTTTCAAAGGGAAAAAAATTTTTTTTTGTCGATTTTTTTCATAGGGGGTGGTTTTAGGCAGTTAGGATAGTTGGATTTAAGGGTAATGAGGATGTTGAGGTGGATAAAAGTTCAGAGAACAGTGTTACCTGTACATACTCACTACCTGGAAGCACTTGGAGTTTATGTCGCTTAGAAAGTTTTACTTGTAAATGTTTTCCAGCAGCATAATTCGTGTAATTATGTACACATGCAGTAAATTACACTGTTTCAACACATAATTTATGTCAGACACCTTACTTTTTTTTGATTAAAAAAATTCTTTTCCATGGAAACATTTTTAGAAATTTTTAATTTTGACTTTTTTGCAGATTTAATTAAATTAATATCATGTTTTTCCAAAAAAAAAAACAATATCTAAAACCTTAAAACGAATGAGATACTTATTTCTGATAGATAATGAAGTTAAATGTGTAAGTGCGCACATGTGCCTTAATTCATATCGTGAGTCTGTTGTTTTTCGGTTTCTAAGGCCCTCCTCAAGCTGACACACATCATTAATTTTAATTTTTAGACAAATGTCGCAGTTGTTTAGAGTATAAAGACATTTTAATAACCGTTATTTAACATTTTTTCATGAATTTTAATTTTTTGTCAATGGCTTAACGTATCATGCGAAAAAGCTTCGCGCGTTATGAGGTAAGTTAAAAAAATAGATGAAAAAAAATTTGTGTATTTTCAATTTATATAACGTGAATTTTGTATTACAGACAACTGTAGAAGTATCCTCTACAGACGACGACTTTAGTTGTCTGACATCCGACATTGATCTGCTAAATCCTCGAGTTTTCCAGGCTGATCGTTCCAAGTCTGACAGCCGTCGTAAATTATTCAACCCTAAATTACGTAAGTGATGTAAGTACCGATTGGAGGCATTCGATGTTAGTTACATTTTTATTTTTAGTACTATTTTTTTCACAGAGAACGACGAGGGAATAACGTTTCAAAGAAACTCGTCAGGACACGGAAAATCGGAAAATAAAAATGAGGTAAATTCCAACATAAATCAGAGTGAAAAAAATTTTTCAATAGCTCATTTTATTGGAAATTTTAAGAGCTTTAAAAAAGTACTCTTGCAAAATTTTGATAAAGTATTTATTTTTCGAGATATTTTTAAAAATATTGCAAAAAGTGCTATACTAGTCAAATTAAACTAAATCATCCCGTCATATTTATTACCAAATATCTTGGAAAATATTATTTAAAAGCTCAAATTGTAGGGAATTTTGAAGAGTATAAAAAAGGTAAAAGAAAAAAATTCGCTAACCCGGGTAGTTTTTGAAATAACTTTATAAATTACCCCCAAACAATTTTTATCCATCAATCCTTTTGCCTTTTCAGCATCAAGTAACTTTCGCCGAGGATTACGAGGGCCAACTTCGGTAATTAAAACACCCACCCACGACACCCAGAACCATACAAATCACCCTCGAGCTTCCCTTTTTTTTTCAGCAGCCCCGGAACACCGAGAATTCTCAAAGTAATCCGGCAGCACAGCGGAAAACGTGAGTCTAGTCATTCCTACACCCGAAAAATCCACCGTAATCATCAAAAAAAACTTAGTTTCAGTCAAACCAGACGTCTCACCACAATTGAATATCTCAAAAAGCAGCGCGCTAGTATTCTACGACGATTTTCCACCTTTAGAGTCAGGCAAATCATCAAAAAATCGAATTCGACTGTCGCGATCCGAGCAAACAATTTATCCCCCGTCTATCCAGGCTTCCGGAAGGGTTGCAGGTATTTCTCCCAATCCAGGCAGACCCTCTAAGGCCCCTGGGACCCGCCGGCGACGTCCACAGCACCGCTCCAGACGGCGGACACCCCTGAATGTGAATATTATCCACAAAAATCCGTGTCAACTGTGTAAATCCAATGCAGGCGACTCTAAGCTGATGGCTCGCGCACTTTCTGCGCCGCAAAAGTTGCCAGAGGTCGACAGGAGGGTATTTCCCTTCCAGACGACGCCCAGTGGCAATTTAAAAATCATTCCAAATCAGGTGGTTTTCGAGTCGAAGAAGGTGAGCGTTCTTGTGGCTGATCCTCGCCACACCAAGGTCAACGTCAAGGCCGACAACAGTATTGAGGGTGTGGAGGACATTCAAAAAACCCGGCAGCCCCTCGTGGACCTACCCCCCGGTGTCACACCGTCCACAATCGATCAGCTGCAAGCGCAGAACAAGCTCCCAGCGCACATTGGGCCGGAATATCTGCCTAGAACTCGACCCCATCGCCTAAGACAGCGTCCTGGAGATATGGAGCTCAAGCAGGGTACCCAGATACCCACCATTCAACGGCTCACTGCCACCCATGACGTCCCTCTGTCATCGTAAGCTTGGGTTTTGGGGCTTTAAGCTGATTCGAAGGGTTGCCAGAGCGTTTTCTTGGAGATTTCTTGGATTCTATGGGGTCTATAGAGTTTTTTTATCAGCTTGTTTTATAGCTCGAAAAATCCCATATAAAAAACTTCAGTATAAAAAAAATTCTAGCTTAAATAAATTTAAAAATATTTAAAAATCAAGAAAATTGTATATAAACTTGTCAATTACATTGGGTAATAATTTTCAAAATATCTCAAAAACTAAGAATCTTATCAAAATTTTTCAAGAGAACTTTTTTGTAGCTCTTAAAATTTCCCATAAAATACGTTATTGCAAAAAATTCCAACTAGTAGATTTTTCAAGATATTTTTAAAAGAAAACGAAACTCCGGTGACCGTTTTGCGTTAAAGAAGTTCTAAACTGGTATTTAACACTTTAGGTTGGGCTTTAAAAGTGATAACCCAATCAATTGGCGATCTGTAACCCTTCCGGAGAAGACGGACCTGTATGTGGAGCTAGCACGACGCATTACAAATTATACAAATGCAGACTGCATTGTGCGCTTGGGTCACGACGAGTTCCACTGTCACCTGCTCGTTCTGCAGAGCTACAGCACGTTTTTCGACGAGAAAAATTGCAAAGAGATTGACCTGACCGGTGTAAGTGCCTTTACTTTCTTTAATATTCTCCGAGTTGACACGAGTCCGTCGTAAAAAAAAAAAATCCTCGCGATGGGTGACATTCGGCTCGATATAGCGCAGTTGGCTCGCTGATGGTCAACACGGTCGATATTATCGCGTTGCTCCACACAGTCATTCGTGTTGGAATTCACCGAAGGATCCTCCGATGGGCTTTTCACGCGTTATCGTGACGAGACACGCTCCCCGGCTCATTATTCTCCGCAGATGAAACCGAGTTTAATGACGCATAAACTATCATGATTAACTTAGGGTTGCGGGCGCAAAAACAATCAATATTCATCATTGTTTCCTCAATAAGGGGACTATAAATATCGCTTAAATAAATCGTTGTAATCCAAAATTCACCCTTGAATGTTTTTCAGAGAAGAAAAAATTTTTTATCATTCAAAATACTAAAAAATTCAAGGAAACCCATTTTTTAGGTTTAAAAAAAATTGTTTACCTTCACGAAAAATGGATTAAAAAATAAAAAAATCTTATTATCAATAAATGATCTATAAAAATTGTTATACTAGATGAAAAAAAAAATAATATACGCCGGAAATCTGGCAAAAAAAAATTCTATGGTCAATAAATAAAAATATAAAACTTACCCTGGTGTTCGAGAAAAACTTTAGAGAGATACTAAAACAAAATTTGACATTTTGGATGCAGTGCAGCGTCACGTCACGGGCGTTTTCCATCATCTACGACTGGATGATCAGTCCAACAGCTGAGAGCTGCCATCTGCTGAGACGCGACAACATCTTGGAGATCTTCAAGGCAGCCCAATACCTTGGAATAAAGGGTTAGAGATGTTAAATTTTTTTTTCCTCTCGTCCATTGACCCATATTTTTTTATCGTTCATATAAAATTTTTTATTCCCGACATCATCTTTCTCTTTTATTATCAAAATTTTGGATCTATAAAAGCATTTGAGAATTCGATTATTTTTTAAAATTATATAACAATGATTGTTTATAAATTGTAGAAAAAATTTTGTCCATGTTTGGACGTTTTTATACGAGTTAATTTTGGTTTTTTAAGACCTTGAAGAGCAATGTTGGGCTTTTATCGACAACAATGAATTGTTCTCGGAGGATACTGCCTTCTTTTTGTACTTGGATGCGAAAAAAATCGGCAATACTGCAGTAATGGAGCTGATGGTACCGCGAATCATGAAGTTCTTTTTGTTGCTCGTTAGCACCAAGGACTTTCTCGAGCTCTCTGTCGACGAACTTTGTCTTCTGCTTCGCTCCAATTACATCTGTGTTAACAGGTAAAAAGCTATTAAAAATGACAGTTACTTCTTGAGAATTCTCGACTTTTTAAAACGTTAATTTTCTTCTCATTAAATATTAATATGAATATTTCACTTAGTTAAAAAGAAAAAAAAATCATTTCAATTTCTTTTGACAATATTTTAAATATTACAGGACACTTTTAAATATTTTACATTGATAAATACATCTACAAAATTCTTATAAATTAAATCCTCAATAAAATAAGCAATAAAAATAGTTTTTGAGTGAATAAAACAAAAAAATATATTAGAAGTCGATTTTAATTTTTTAAGCTCCAAAAAAAAATTCTAAAACCTGTTTATGGCAGTGAAATGGAGGTGCTGATGTCAGCAGTGCGCTGGCTAATGTACGACTGGGACAGTAGAAGGCAGTACATGCTCGAGGTGCTGAAATGCGTGCGATTTGGTCTAATCACCCCCTGGCAGTTGATAGACGTCAAGAGAAACCCGGAGAACCCGGAATTCATGGAATTAATGTCATATCCAGAAGTACAGAAAATGGTGGACGATGCTCTAGCGTAAGCACATTAAAAAGATATTTTTTAATTTATTAATTATGAAATTTTTAAATAAAAAAATTTTTTCAACGCTAAAAAATATTTAAAAAATAAATTTCTTTGTTTTGCAATAATTAAACTGTGAAAATTTAAACGATAAACTCAATTTTATTAACAAAAAATATTATTGCTTGCCTGATTAATCCCTGGAGGTCGTTTAAAATTTAGGTTTGTCATCATAAAATACTGGTATGGTGCGGAAAACGAGGATTATTACCGTTGGATTGATGTATTGGGACTGACAGAGCCAACAAATCGCAATTGGACCGGCAAAGAGAAGAATTATGTTACCTATAGAGAATTTTTGGTTTATTTAAATGAGTATCCGGAAAAAATGCTGGCAGAATTGAGGGGTGAAACGACAAATTGTGGGGAAAATGGTGAAACCTCAATGAAATCACGAGGAAATTGTGGCGGAAATCTTGCATGCAGCTGTGAATCCTTGCCTGCAGGTTTGATTAAATTTTTTTTTTTTATTAATTAAATATTTATTCCTTTATAAAATTGAATTAATTCCAACTTTTTATCCTTTTTTATTTATTTAAGAATTTTTTTTAAGGGCTATTTGGATTTTTTTAATTTTTAAAAAATTATTTTTCAATCATATAAATATTTAAAAAGAAAATTTTAACTGTTTTTAATCTAGTTTTTTTCTTTAAATAGGTGAAAATGGAAATTCGATCATTGACAAAGGCTCAAAATTGCCCAAAGCAGCTGGTGGAGGTCCTAGGGCTCTCGAAAGTGGAGGAATACCCCCGGAATTTCTCAGCAAGTACTTGAGTAATCTGACAAGTCAGCCGAAGTTGGTGAGTAGAGGCCCCAGCAACATTGACTCGAGATCAAACGCGGAGAAGACATAAAAAAAAAAACAATTAATTTCCTTTCTCCCACAAAAAAAAATTTCATAATATTTTTTTTTTAACTAAACACCCTTGTACATTAATCTTTATACACTTATACAAAAATAAAATAATTTAAATCGAATAAAAATTCACATTTTATCGGGAAAATAAAGTAAAAATCATCTCAAACTTTGTATAAATATTTTAAAAATAATTTTCAAAGTAAATAACATTAAAATTCAAGTGGTAAAAATTTTTTACGTGTTTGAAATGGACGGAAAAAGGCTTGGGGAGTTGAAAAAAAAATATAGCATTAGGAGAAACATGATATTCTCGGTGAGTTGAAGTACCGCGTCGATCGATTTACCTAAGTTGGCCAACTTCGATTTGCTTTCAGGGAACTGGCGACGCGGAGAATGGATTGAGGGACAGCAATGCAGTGAATTTCGACATCTGGCGGGCAGCAGTAGATGAAATACCACGGGAGAATGATGTGAAAAAGGATTTAAGCAGTGGAAAGGATGTAATTGGCGTGGAAGTGCACTGCCAACGTAACTCGGAGTTAAATGAATTTTCATCGCGTGAAAATAAGACATCGCCACGACACCCAGGGGCTAAAAGTATCCCTGGAGATGACTCAGAGTCAGCTAGGACTAACCAGAGCTACAAAGTTCACTCAAAGCTCAGCGAAATGAGAAAATCCGCGTCCACACATCAGAATCAGACGACAAAAAAAATTGCCGACTTGCTTTCAGTCTCAAATATAGGTAATAAGCTGTACAATAGTCCCCCAAAGCGCATCACACAGTCAACAATTTCGGGTAATGCAGAAAATCATCCGAGGGGACACTCAAGTCCACGCAGGAGACGGAAAAATTCACCAATGTCGAGGAATAAAAATCGAATCAATGCTGGAGGGCGTGCAAACAGCTTTAAAGATCCTGGAATAAATCAAGTGAGGGATATTTGTCATCGAAATTGAATTTTTTCTCGACCCTTTGTATAGTTTAAGAGACGTCAGGGTGAAATGACTGTATGCCAATCTCTCACTTTTTCGTGAATATCTTGAAAACTACGATATTTGAAAATTTTTTACTTTTATTCGATTTTTGTAGATTAGAAAATTTCATGTAAAAAAATATTTATTTAAAATTTTATTCACTCAATTATTTTAAACATTTACCCATGAAAAGCGATGAGACTCTTAGTATTTCCGAAATATCTCAAAAACAGTGAGATTTATGGAAAATTTGTAGAAATTCTTTTTTATAGCCTGATAAATTTGCTAGAAAAAAGAGTAATAACTAAATTTTCATAACTCTGATATTTTGCGAAATAATTCCAAAATTAAATCAAATCATAATTTTCTCGTTAAGACAACTGTTGATATTATATAGTAATTTTATTTTTAATGAATATTTATCTTAATCAAAAACCATTTTTGTAGCCGGTAAAATTGTCTATAAAAAAGAATTCATACAAAAAAACCTCAATATCCAATAGTTTCCAAGATATTTGCGAGAAAAAAAAAAAAAAACAAGCGCACGACCAAATATCGCCCCATTTTGTCGCAATATCGTCGACAAATTTTTATTTATAGTCTCTTTATATTTCAGACTGGGGGAATAGCTAAGCCCGACGAGGAGAAAATCAGCAAGCGAAGGGACATATCGATGGAAAACAAGTCGATAAATCAAGCGGAGTCTAAGCCAATTCAAACGATCAAATCCCCAGTAGCACTTTCCTACAACTTTGTCAACGATGAGAGAATGAGTTCACCACGATCTTCTCCATCAGACAATAACACAGACACAGAGATTGATGAGGGACCAATTAATAAATATCATCGTCAAGATAAGGACGATTATCCTGCGGATTATTCCCTCTTCTTTCGCGACCGTGAAGGCCTTCTTATTCTAGGAGGAACTGATCCGCACGTGGATTACGGAACGCCTGGAAACACTGGCAGGGACATCTACAGATATAATCCAATGGAAAATACGTGGGAATTCGTTGGAGAAATTCCAGAACCTCGACATCACCATTCGCTGGCTTATCTCAACGGTCGTGTTTACCTAGTTGGTGGGTTAATACAGATTAAGATCGTTTTACGGCTTTATGAAATTAATTCCTTTGGCGCAGGCGGAGCTGATCCGCGCGATGAAATCCTTCAAAGGGGCACAGCTACCGCAAATGTTTGGAGCTATGATCCTGCGACCCGCAAGTGGTTCAACCAAGTTTCAATGATGACCCCGAGGAAAAATTTCGGCCTCGTCGTCCTTGGAGGTAGGATCTACGCCATTGGGGGGCAGGACTCCAACGGGAGGTAAGGCCAAACCCTAAAAAATAATTAAGTAATCTAAAACCAACATTTAGAATCTTAAAAAATCCCAAAAAAATTTTTTAAGTCATTAATAAAATTTTAGTGATAAACTTTAGCTTAAAAAAATAAAAAATAATTAATTTTCTATCAATAAAACGTATTAATTAGACATTTGATCGATTAAACAAATATTTAACCTCAATTATAAATCGAAATCAATAATAAAATGGTGATTAAAAATTATAAACTACATTCGTCTGAATTGGTGAGATATTTTATTGATTTCATCGGACTGACCGGTGTATTATTTATGTTACAAGTTGATAAAAATATACAGGCAAGTTTGAATTATTAAAATTTAATATTTACAGTGCATTGAAAAGCATAGAGGCCTTTGATCCTGTCGCAGGAGCATGGCAAAAAATGCAGCCAATGCAAACAGCACGAATTGGACCGGCCTGTGTGAAATTTCAGAATGCGATATGGGTCGCTGGAGGGATGACAAAATCGAAATACGATCCCCTGTCAAAGGAAGTTGAGTGCTATGATCCCGCCGAAAATATGTAAGTATGATCAACTTTCAAAAAAAAAAAAATTCTATCCATCAAATAAAATAATTTAACAATTTCGTCACTGTTAATTTTTTTAATTATTTCTTTTCAATTATCTATTCAGCTGTTTAAATATATTAGACTTATTTTTCACGAATGTTTTTGTTTAAAATAAATTGTCCCGTTGACGGCAAAAGGGTTGATAGTGAAAGGGAGGGGATGGCGCGTGTTGAACGGCAGTAGAAACAGCCAATATTCGTCGTATGTGGTCAGACACACACTTTTCAACTGCTACCTCACCTTCAAAAAATTTTCCCAACCCCCTAGATGGCGTAAAATGGTACCGTTGCGTTCTCCAAGATGCTACGCAACGCTCAGTGTAATTTCCAATTGCCTGTGCATAATCGGAGGAGCAGGAAAGCCACGAGCAAGTGACAATATGACAGAAAGCATCGAAACTATCGACATGTGGGACCCGAGCACCCGCGCATGGCGTCAGTTTGCTGAAATGACAACCGCCAGACACAGCCATTCAACCGCAATGATCGGTAAGGTGGTTCTGGGGTGTTTTCCCGTCGATAAAATTTTTTTTAACCGACTGAGCACTGTGTGTATTTTAGGCTCCCGACTATTGATAATTGGAGGTATAACCACAGTTCACATGCAAACTCTCAATTCCGTTGAATCTCTCTGCTGCGAGCGGAATAAATGGATTCAGGGGGTTGCACCCTTGCCATACGCAATTTCTGGACATGCCTCTGTCACTTTACCACGCGCAAATACCCAATTCAATGCCTGAAATTAACTGCGAATAATTCGCAATTTTTATTTGTTATTTTTAGTGACTTTGGTGAAAATAAAGTTTGGTTGATTAACTATGAGCCTTGGAGGGTTGAAAACTTTTTCTTCTTAGTTCTCGAATCTTTTTAGCGGCTCTAAGGTAAAGATTTTTTTTTCCTAATGTAGTGGTCGGAAATGGCTGCTATTGACACCTTGAATTAATTGGATAATGATAATCTAGACTTCGTTTCAATTATTTTTAAATTATTGTTTATTATTTATGAATCTCATCCATGCAGTAATAGGCTGAAAATGGAAATTAGCGAACATAACTGGCTGAAGTCGATTTCAGTACTCGTCGCGCCATCTGCGATCATCTAGATGAAGTTGTGCTCCCAACCGCGCGAGGATAACGGTCTCGTAGAGGGTATAAAGTTGTTTGCCTTGATGCAGGATACATTCGAATGTTTGTGAGAACAGCTGAAGCCGCTGGTTAACGTGAGTTAACCTGTAAAATGGCCGAAACCATCGATCTGGTCGTGTCGGGATCATTGTCGTGTGAAGTGACCTGTGATGAATCGCCAAAAAATAGCAAGCAGTCAACGGAGGATGGCCGAATTCAGGACCAAGCTAACGGTACGTTAGAAACTCCCATTTGCTCACTGTTTATTTGAAAATTTGACTTTCAAGCGCTGCAACAGCAACAAGTGTCATTCAGTTTAATCTGACAGTGTCATAAGCAAAATTATTTTCTGCTTCGTTATCAATTTTGCAAAGTGTCGACCATTTTTTTTTAATTTTATTTTCACCCGGAAATTGACAAATTTTGACATTTTCAGTGTCTTTTTACGCGATATCTAGCTTGATATCTTCTATTTCTTTTATTATTGGATCTTTTTATCCATTAATACATTGAATAATTAATCGAAAAATTAGTTTGTTTAATTATTAAACCGAAAAAATGGATGAAATCTATGAGGAAAATTTTTTTTTCATGTTGTCACCAAGATGAATCATATTGGCAAGTAGAAACATTCCTACACATATGCTTGATAATAATTGTCCTCTTCAAAACCCGGGAATCATCAACAATATTTGTAGTAATGCACAAAATTGTTGAGTTGTATACTAAAATAATTTTAATGCTTTAAAAGTCTTTTTTTTTTTTTCAAATCATTTTTAATTTACGAAGCTGGCCAGCAACTTTCTCGTACAAAAAAAAATCATTTATAAAATTAGCGTCAATTTTTTAAACAAGTTTACGAGGATAATATCGATAAAGAAGATTTTGAGTTTATTTAAGCGCGAAGGTAAAACAGTTTTATCGCCTGTATTATGGCGCCGCCACACATTGGAATTCAGCATGAACGCTTTTGTTACATTGTCAGCTGTTTATAATTGTCTTGTTAACAACGATTCGGCATAATTTGGAATTTTGTCAAAGTGTTTTTGAAATTTCTCAAATGACCAACGACA
The DNA here is from genome assembly GCA_002156465.1 of Macrocentrus cingulum. Taxonomy (NCBI): domain Eukaryota; kingdom Metazoa; phylum Arthropoda; class Insecta; order Hymenoptera; family Braconidae; genus Macrocentrus; species Macrocentrus cingulum. The sequence goes on along the minus strand of MVJL01006486.1, from coordinate 68,290 downwards.
TTTCAACACATTTTGACTGTTGTGAATAGGTTTTTATGAGCAAAAAACGTCAATTTTGGGTGAACAATGTCTATTCGAATTGAAGACAGCACATTGTTCAAGCTTTCGCCAGAACTAGAGAAAGCTGTGTTGTCACTGCCTAATGAAGCTAACCACAATGACTATCTAATTGCTCTGACTATTGTTGTGATGGCTGAAGTCGATTTTTACATTAAAACCCCGGAAGACAAGTAAGTTTTTCATATATTACCAACCTAACCTATGACCAACCCACATTTACACAAATATCTCGAAAACAGTAAGATTTACAAAAATTTAACAGAAAACCATTTTTATAGTTTGTAAAATGTTCTACAAAAAAGGTTCTATATAAATTTTCTGTAATTTCAATATTTTCAGAGATATTTCCAAAATAAGATGACTGATTTTTCCCATCGCAGAAAAATTGAGATTACAACATCAACTATTTTGACAAATATCTCGAGAATGAAGGGACTTATGATAATAATGTATAGTACTTTTTTTATAGATCATGAGATTTTCTATAAAAGTTGTTATACACAAAAATTTGATAAATTAAATACTTTGATGTTTTTCCAGCGAAAAATACCCACGATCAAGTCTCAACATTCGTCAAAGTTGGATAAACGGTGCTTATCATATTCCATTTTATCACAAAACCTACCCTCAATTAAATTGTACCCTGGATGCCATTCCGGTCGGTGACACGATGATTTTCAACCTCACTCCCGCCAACAACTCGTATAAAACCCGCTGTATGACTATGGAAACTCTCCAATTTGTCAATTTACACTCCAGTGAAATCAGCAGTAGGTTTATGAGCTTAAAGAAGTTCTCAGACAGGTAAGCATGGCCTCAAAGCTTTGCAAACTACTCTGAAATAACTTAAATACTCGTATCCTTTATTATTTCCTTAATTTCCACAGGTTTAAGGACTCAATGACGACTCCTATGCGAGATATCATTCTCAATAATTTGAGAGTGATAAATCCAAGCTTAAGCGGCTTGCCAGTTGAACTTTTGCACAAAATATTGGACTTCCTCACGCTCGAGGCGCGTTCAAACTTCATTCGAGCTATAACTTAGAGTCAAGTTCTTAAACAAAGTGTAAAAAGTATACGTTAAAGCAATGCAGTGATGTCTCTTATTTAATAAAAACTTTATTTTATATTAAACAATAGGAATCATTCAATCAATCGAAACTCCGGCTAATTTTATTCGTTGCTGAAGACAAAAGAACGGATTAAATTGTTTGTGGACAAAGTAATGAATTTTTACACTCTGAAATTTTGTCAGTAATACGAAAATTACGTATTCATAAAGGAAAAAAAAATTTTTTTAGTCAAATTTTTAAAGGGGTATAAAACTCTTGGAAATTTCAGAGTTTTCGTGATTTTTATAGTTTTTTGCTGATAACTCGGTAACTATGGGAGATAAAGAAAAATGTTACTAAAGTCAAATGATCAGGGATATTATTTCCTACAAAAAATGTAGAATAAATTTTTTTGATATTTTGCTTTATTTTCAAGATATTATTAAAAATAAGAATTTTCAAAAATCAGTTATATCTCAAAAACCGATGGAGATACAAAAAAGTTTATTTAACATTTTTTGTAGATGATAACACCCTCCAATTTTTTACTCTTATAAAATTTTTCGTTATCACTCATAGACACAGAGTTATCATCAAAAAACTGAAAAAATCATGAAAATGATGAAATTTCCGAGGGGTACCCCTTTGAAAATTCAAAAAAAAATTTTTTTTATAATATGATTGTTGGGCCTTATGTTATTTACTTTTTCAGTATTTTTAACTTAAATAATGAAAAAAAAAACGCAATTTTGATAGCTTCAGCAGAGTGATGTGTTTTCGTCGCGTTAGATACTGATTTTTTTATTGTTTTTCCAGACGATTCCGGTGATACTGAACTACCAAACGCTGAAGATATTCCGGATGAGTTTTCAGGAACTTTCAACAGAAAAATCGGTGAGTCAATCTTGAAAAAAAAAATCGGAATATCGATTTCGACGCGAGAACTGCAGACGAGAAATTGTATTGGCAATGCAAATTCCATTTTATTTACATAGCTAGGAACGATTTTTCGGATGAATGGCTGGTTTGTGGTTGAAACCCAGTGGCTTTTGTACTTCTGAGCGACGCTCACAGTCACCTAGGTCAGTCGCATGAATTCAGGTCATCGAAAGTATCGCCCCGGCCTTTGCAGGTCGCGCGTTCCAGCCTTGCCGGGTCTCTGGCGCAAGAGAAAAGGGTAGCAACCACCGTGTGCCTCCGAATACGTCACGTGAGGCTTGCGCTCTGTCGCTCGCCCTCACTGGGGATAAAACGCCTCTCCCCGCGGCTTTTCTTCCCGGTTTTGGTCCTCGCTCTCATCCCAGTGCGCGTATTGGATCCGTTCGGGGCTTGTCTCTCACTCGTGTTGTATGTGGTAATCGTTGCTTCGTATGTCCTCGGTGCCGTCCAATCATCGTTTTTAAAATTTTACTTGTGTTTCAAGACGCTTCTCTGCGATACTGCAGCATCCGCTACGGATCCACGGTATTTTTCGCGCGATATCTTCATCCTGCCAATTGTCTTTTCTATATTTTTGTGAAATAGTGATCTTTAAGAATATAATTATTAAGCATATTCTCTAAAGATTTTTTAGGGTTAATTGACGTATTTTGGGAATTTATCTGTTAGCAATTGATTTTTTAGAAAAGTCAAGTTTTTTAAAATTTATTATGGGAAATTATGGAAGTAGACTGATTCTGTAAGAATGATTTTTTAGAGGGGAAAATTTTCTATAAAGAAGGTCGTTAAAAATTTTTTTTTCACCCCAAATAGCTTTTGAGATTGAATTTGCCCAATAAAGGTTGGGTTAGTTGACTACTTTTTTCCTGACCTGATTCTTATGGAAATATCTTGAATACTATTGGATTTATGGAAATTTTGATTCTGATCTTTCTTGTAGTCCTTGAAATTCTCTACAAAAAAGGTTCAATATAAAATTAATGTAACTCTAACCATTTCCAAAATATTCTCAAAATAAAAATTGGTGATTTGATTACTTAAAAAAAAACTGATGTAGAAAGAGGAAAAATTTTCTTTTGTGTAAAATTTCCACAACTATGGCAACAGGAACAGACGCATGGCATGTTACTGCCTACCAAAGACTGCCGTTAAGGCGGTCCTTTGAAATAACAAAACGTCAATTAGCTCAAATTTCTTTTGTACCACGTCCATTAAACAGATACTTGTTCAATATAGGCGCGGTACTACCCTCGGAATTTTTTTCTGCCTTGTGTACACCAAAAAAAAAAAAAGAATTATCCAATTAAAATACGCGTTTTTTCAGCCACGTGTTGTCAACAATTAAATAACTAAACTTGAAAACGTGATCAAATTAATTGAAAAAAATTTTCTGAAGCAAAAAAACATTTGTGCCTAAATTAATTTCAAACTTTTCATTAGAAAAAATTATTTTTACACATTTTTATTAGTGATTCAATTGATAAAACAGTGTATATTATGTGAAAACCATAGAGTGATTGTGATTTGGTGGTTTTAGGGGTTTTAGTGCCCGAAGATAAATCAAATCTGATGAGTTTAATGGACGAAACAATCCTGGCGGGTACTTCGAGCGATAGTCGCAAGCCTCCAAGGCCCCTTTGGCGATTTTACTCGGCAAGAATGCTCACTCACAGCCACAGCGACGGAGAATTTCCAATTTACTTGCAAGGTAAGCTTGCGAGGTTTTATTTTCTATGTGTGTTTTAGGGTGAAATGCGATCGTTTGCCTGGCGATTTCAAGGGTAAAATTGTTGATTTAGGGCTAAGGCAAACTCGAGAGCTCGTGCGAACGAGCAGCGGGAAATGGCGAAATGTCAGGAGAAACATCAAATTAGCGCCTTAAGCAAATTCTTTGAGCTGGATTAATTAATTCACGCTAATTATTCATTGCAGTCGAGATATTTCGAGTGCACCAGTATTTACTGGAGGAAAATTTCACAGAAAATTCTTGTTTTCACGCATTTTCAGGCTCAATGTTGGCTCGTGCCCAAAGCTAAATTGTTAATTCGTAACTTTGACATCAATAACTGTCTGTTATACTGTAGAGATACCAACAATGAAATACCAACGTTTTACTTGCTCTCATGAAAGCTTGGCCTAATACAACACAGTGAAAGATTCCACATCGTGATTTTAAACATTTATTTACGCAATCCTAGTAAATTTTATCCAACTAAATCACTTTATTTCTGAAAAAACGATGTTAAAGAATAAAAAAAGCTTTGAATCGATACAAAAATCGATTTTTTTTCAAAGCTTTATAGCAGAAATAAAATTTTTTGAGATCAAATTTTGTGGATTTTATGAACATAAAATGTATAATTAATCAAGGGGATGATTTTTCTAGAGGGAAATTATCTAGGAATATATTTTTTTCTATCTCAACCACTCGTTGTAGAAGCTCTGTCGAGAATCTGTGAGCTGTTCTGTCAGTTATTGTCCTTCGCCTCCAACATTTTTCTATCAATGTTTCACAGTTTCGGTAGTGATTTGAGATTGAAATTTCTGGATCTACAGACACTTCCTTGTATCCTAAAAGGACGAAAATCAAAATTAATCAATATTCTTAGTCAGTTAATCTTTGAAAAAAATTTTTTTTTTCCAATTCTAAATTAATATCCATCTATAAAAAATTGATTTAACAAAAAATTATCATCTCCAGGTCATTTAAGTAGTGGTTTTTCAAAAAAAAAAGATGTATCTCGAGTAAATTGTGGAATGTACCGTTGAGGAGCACGTTAAAACCGTAAAATTGATGATCAAGTATAATTTCAGGCCAACCCCATTTGCCACAAGCTCATCTCAAAACTATACTCACTTCTGCCGAAAATCGACCACATGCGTTTCATCCGCCAAATCCTGTGGTTACCAAGCTCAATCACATCTCGACCCTGAACGATGAATTTACTGCGATCATGCGCAGGATTTATTTCCTCCCAGCGTGTTGTTTTTAAGTGAAGGTTTAATGGTGGTCCTAGCATAGGAAAATATTGATTTGATAAAAATTCGAAAGTCGAGTAAATCAAAAAAACTCACCTGGGAGACTGGTCACAGTTGTGTCGTTGTTGAACATAAGATAAAAAAAGGCATTTCGAAAGATCCAAGCGCCGACCCACGTGCGAATTCTCGTAGGATTCAAGTGCTCCATCATTTCCAGGAAGTTTCGATGGATTCTCGGCACGATGTACTCGTCCACATCGACAGCTGCTACGTAGTGATAGCCCTTGTGAAACGTGCTTCGGTAGAGGCAGTCATTTAACGCCGCATAAATCCCATCAACCCTCAAACTCCTTTCGAATTCATAATACCTGGGCAATTTCCACTGAAACACGCCTGCCACCTTGCCCCCAACACCATTGTCAAGTTTTTGATAGTAGTTTAGCACTTGGTCGACGGTTTGTGACACAGAATCACGATAAAACATAAATTGCCGCACTCCCATCATTCTATAAAATTCTACAAACGCTATAAGATCCTCAGCCTTGGCAAACTGGTGATGCAGAGGTTGAACACACACGGAAAATAATTTTCTAGCCTTGGAATCAAAGCCAAAACCGTCCTCTGGGTATCGAATTACCACAAATCTACTGTTGTCGAGTGTGTCCAGAGTTTCGTTGGGTTCCGTTGATACTGTCACGGAAATTGGCAACTTTATTTCGTCCTCAGGGTCCTCAGGCTTTGGTAGAGGGCACAGGATGTATGCAGCTGAGTAATACATGCCAAAATTCTCCCTCACGGCCAACAATTCCGACTTTATCCAAGCTCTCGACACAAAGTTCGTCCCGGAAAATTCCCCTGGGCCTCGGAATTTAAAGTAGCACGTCAAAGGAGTCGATTCTGACGGTACTGGAATTATTGCGATGATCCTGACCTAAAATTAAAACACTCAAGATGACTTTTTAGAGGTTAGTTTTAAACGTTTGAGGTTCAATGAATTTTTTGCGAGGAATTTTAGTTGTAAATTACTTACTAGAGCCCAAGATGTGTTTTTATAGGTCAATTCTGGTGCTACTTCTAGCACTACTTCTGGTCTGGTGTCTAGATATGCTGAAAAAATCCTGGATTTATCCAATTTTGGTTGTCTCCATGAATCAAATGATTCAGGAATTTTTGGCAGAGATTTCAAAGCTATATTTAACTCCTTGGCATGAATTTCTATTAGATCCTTGAATTTCATGAGATTTGATAACCTCTAAAATTGGTAGGAAAATTTTTTATCACTTTAAAGTTGAGTTTTATGGTTTAAATTTATATTTACCACTTGTAGATAGATTATTATTACGATTGTTAGTGTTAATGCCATCAGACATAATCGAAAAAAGAATTTTTTCAATGAATTTTTCCGTGGAAATATTGTTTTTCTTACAGCACAACACTTCAACGTTGCCATTTGAAATACACAGTCAGGCCACCGATAACATGTTTGGTTGAGCTATAATGTTTTAGTTCGCTGGTACACTTTCTTATCTCGGCACTGTGTTGATAAAGTTGATAGCGAGAGATATACCAGTAAAATTGCGGTGAATCTAGAAAAAGAGTTACTTTTTTTTCAAGTAAGTCATGGACAATTGGAGAGGGCTTTACTTGGGCTATATAGGCTGGAAAATCGTAACAAAATCGCTGCAAAAGCAATGGTTCAGTAGAATGTAGAAAATGAGCTAGCAGTTTGCACGTGCTTGCTATAAGTCACATTCTTCACTCGTTTGGGCTTTCGACGAGGAGAAAACTGATGAATCGAAGGAAAAAGACAGCGTACAAAATATAGAGATCATGTATCTATGTACAAATGAACGAATCCGTGACTTGCTTATAAATGTAAGTAGACATTGTCAATGGTGAAAAATATTTTTTTATTACACACAATTTTCGTAATTAAGACATTAAAATTCCCTTTTAACACAGTAAATATCTGTCATTTGCATAGATTTTTATATTTACACTCAGCAAATTGTAATTACAATTTCATAGCAATATTATAATTGTTTCGAGAAATAGAAATGTATAATTAGTCGATGGAAATTCTGTCATTTTCCACCGGGAAAGAGAGATATTTGGTTTTGAGGTTGGGAGTGGACACAAATATGACAGAATTGACGATAAAATACATTTGCACGCTTTATATAAATTATAACACATTAAACTGTGGAACATCATCAAACAGAGCGGAAAATAGTAAACTAATAGCAGTTACATATACATATTTTAGTATATTAGCTTGGGGAATACTTATTGAGGGTGAAAACATTGATATTTGTCAACAAAAAAATTGATTTGCATTCATATTTTGCTTGAAAAAATTTTTTTAACGTTAAAATCTTTGGAAAAAATTATTTACATCATGAGGGAATTATTTTTCATGTCATATTTTGTGTAAATTAGACATTTTTATTTATATTGCAATGTGCAATAATTATTTACAATTGTTATTTGCATTGTTGTAAAATTTGAAATTTTTCCCACTCAATTGTATCGCCAACGGCGTTGGTTGTGCGCATGCGCGACGATGCCATCATAATGGCCGTCACTTCGTATAATCCGCAGTTGTCGCGTTGGTTTCTCGTGTTCGCGTCGTGAAAAGTGTGAATTTCGTCCGTATTTTCGATATTTCCGAACAAAAATATCGCAATCCAATGCGTAACTCTGTTCAAATTCACTTGAAACAATACCTGTTGTCATTCCCAGTGAGTAGATAATTGAATTTCCTTCGGATCGTGCTGCAACCGAACGCCAATGGAATATTCAATGATGTTGGGCTAGAGTCGACATCCGTCCCGATAATTACAAAGATCCTCGCGGTTTCTCGTATTCCCCAGTGTCACAATTACTGTGAATACCTAACAAAACAGAACTCGATCCGTAATACGGTCAAAATTCGACAGAAATCATCAGGGGATCGTGGCCAATTGTCATCGACAACAGTGTCTGTAAGTACAAAATTTTTTTCACTGTAAAATCTCAAAACTGGGTAGAAAAAATGCTTACACTTAATGCAGTGTTGTTACTGGTGGTGTCTCGTGTCCTCGTATTTTCGCTTAAGAAATCTCGTCGTCTTACCAGCCATGGAATATTCATGACTTCACCTATTCATCTAGCGTTACAGTGACTTGGAAACTATCAGGAGCTTCTTTAGCTGGAATTTTCGTGAAACCAAGATTCTCGACGTGCAGTAGTTGTTTGGCGAATCTCACAACAAGCTTGCTTGACATTTCTCTGTTAAATTATTATCTTGAGGTGCATTAAACCGCTTGGAAACCTCCTGGGGCTGATTGTTGAGGTCCTTCAGGCGGTTTAGAACTTGATTCACCACTGGATGTTGTCAATAAACCCTCGTAGACCGTTGTGACAGTGATTGCAATGATGGATTTGGTGTTAATGGAATTAAATGCTCATTGTGCGGGCAAGAAAACTCGTTGCAACGTCACTAATCCTCGCTAAAACCCCTGTAGATATCAGAGAGGGTTTTTTTTTTACTGCGAAAAACTCTCTTCTCGTGGGTTTATTTGACTCTTACAGTCTAAAAAAAATTTGATTAGTGTTGAAGTAAGAATTGATGAGATTTCGAGCTTGTTCTAATTTATTTATTATTTTTTTTTGCTGAGCGTGCTTGTGTTTGTGCTGGTTATGAGTGTGTGTCACTAGCCCCAGCCTGCCCTGGAAGTGTTATTATTTTTAGTTAATGAAATATTTAGTGCATGTGAGCATTAAGTACTGACCCAACTTCAGAGTAGGACAAGGCTGGTGCATCCTCACTAAAACTGTCCTCATCTCCGTCTGGGTAATCTTCCTCGTCGATGAATACTTGTCTCCCGCTCCAGAGACTCGGCCAACAGCATAATTTTTTACTCGCAGCTGGAAGTCGTTCAATTTTTGAGGTTAGAATTCAACTGCTATTAAAATAAACGACTACAGAGTCATTTTCTTTCTCCAATATCTCGAAAATTGTGAGAGTTACGGTCTTTTTGCATAGAATCTTTTTTGTAGCCAGAAAAATTTTCTTCAAAAAATATCTCTTGAAAAATTTTCGTATTTTTAATATTTCCAAAAATATTCGCAAAATAAACTGACTCATTGCCAATCTTTTTGTATGTCGACAACTTACCATCGTCAAATTGATCAGTTGGTTGGCTAGTGAAGCTGTGCAAGCTCAGTAAAAGAAGAAATATAAGTTGATTCATGTTCAGGGTTATTCTAGGACCCTCAAAGTCTTGAAACTGATTCTTGAGACTCACTGCACAACTTTATATACAAGAGGTATTTAAATTTTTATCTATCACCAACACTACGCTAATTAATCTGTAATGAAATCGTTAAAATGTCAGTGGGAATTTTTTTAAGCGTTCTATAGACTTTATTCAGTCAATTATCGTTAGTGAAAACGGTCTAATCATGTCTGACAGATTTATAATTAAATTGGAAACGGTTTTTTACTGATTTCCCAAGCTTATTGCATCGTTAGCGAGTTGTGATGTGGAGTTATCGTCCCAAAAGCAATTATCACCAGTCTATGGTAACTGAGTTTCATACTTGATGGACGGAAATTGGGTAGGGGGTCAAATCGGAAATAGTCCATATCCTCACGTCATCAATATTATCTGGAATAATCATGATAGTTGGGTAGAAATAGAATAGTGATGTCACTACGAGTGTAGCGAATGTTTGTGGGTGACAGGGGTGCCCGGTTAATTCATTATAGTGCTCTGCAGTGTCACGGGTACACAAACAATGGCCCAAACACTGTCTACTGCCACTGTGTTAACACTTCCTCGACGCTAATTTGCTAATTTCATGAACCAACTGACTGTTTGCAGTCCACCGCGAAAATCCATCACTAAATTGACCTTTTGTCGAGTGAAAAAATTTTATTTCTATCAAATAACACTCTTTTATTAATTACATTCTATATTCTATTCTCTATAAATTCAATTTATTGAAAATTTAGTTGGTTTTAACACCATAAAAAATAGGTTTAACAAGTTATGATGTTAAAACTTTTATTTTCTCTCTATGTCGGCCGTAATAATTAAAAAACAAATAAATAGATTTTGATAAATAATAGCTTAATTTGTTCGTTAAAATATTCTCTATGAGATAGGCTAAAATTTTTGAAATACATTGATATTTTTTTATTTGTTTCATCTCTCGAAAGATGGAAATTGTCGCGAAATTGGTGATGAGGGGTGAATATATTTGGAAAAATTGGCGTGATATTTCCATGAGGTATTTTGATACACCAATTAAAATCATTGACTGAGCCTAGAGCACACGATAACGCCTATATCGTTATCAACGGCGCGATACGAGCGTGAAGTTTGCACTATGGGTGGAGTACACACGGGCAATCAGTAACGCGCGACTGGTCACAGGGTAAGCTCGATTCAGGCAGTTATGGTGGATGGGCAAGCGAATCAGTCGAGGAGAAAACATACAATACGCCTCGGCTGCCAACACATTGAAGCCTCGGGTCGCGTTTCTGTGTCGGATAAATACTGAAGTTGGTCGCGACAACCAGTAGGTCGCTCACAGTCGCTCGTAGTCAATGATTCTCAATGAACAAAGTTTTTCCCACGGTTAAATAAAATTTTTCAACGGTTTTTTAGTATTCGCGAGACCCTCGGACTCGTGTTTCCTGTTGGAAAATGCAATTTCCCCCGGTGGAACGCACTTCAAGGCCGCGCAATTGTGTCGAGATGCGTGGGTTGTTCGTTGTGCGCATCGAGTGACACCCACGGAGACCTATAATGCACAAATGACCTTTCTAACCTCCTTCCGATGCGTCACGCCAATGTTTCGATGATGTAGGCAGTGTTTAATAAAGTTTCTCCGGGACAGTGATGAAAGTGACGTTGGATTTTCATTGTTTGTCACTATGAACAGTCTTCTGAGACTTTCTTCGCTAACAAGCGGTATGTTTCCTTTTGTTTTTATTGTAGAAAATATTTTTTTTTACCATCTAAGAGGGTCAGAAAAATTTATTTTTATAGTATTTTGAGATGGAAATATTTTTTTAGTCAATTTAAATGATTAAAAAAAATTGATTTTATAGTATTTTGAATTGGAGAAACGTTTTTTTAACCTTTTGGAGAAGTTTTTTACTGCTGAAAGTCTTGAAATTTATTTTTTTCTTGTTTGAAAAATTGTTTATAGTTAGGTCAGAAAAAAATTTTTCCTATTATCAAAATAATTTTTCAAGTACTTTTTGAAAGTAATTAGTGAGAGTTTAGGTGGAAAAGTTGTTTTATTTGATTTAAATCAGTTCTTCTCACTAGTTTTACTGTTTGGAAAATTTTTTTTGATAAGATTGTTTTGATTTTGTGTGAATATAAAAGTGAAAAAAAAAAAATCATTGTCGGCTTGATGTTGTAAATTGATTTTATGTGGAGAAATGTACACATAAATTTATGAATTCACAGATCGATAAAATTGAAATAGATATGATGTGATATTATATATTTTTCTTAGTTACTTTGGGGGTGGGTGAATGTGGGTTATCGATTATGAGAGACAGTATCATGCTACTTGCATCATTTTACACACTTATATGTACATGCTAACCGAGATTATTTTTCCGATTTTTCTTCGGAGATTATGAAACATTATTTCGGCAATGTTTGCTGAGCTTTTTGGTACTCCAGAGGTGACTATAAAAAAAAAAAACACCTCAAATCCATCAAGAAAAAAAATTGTTTACGATTAAAAAAATTTATTTTACATTGAAAAAAAATACCAAAGTCTCTTTTGAGCATGAAAATATTTTGTAGGAATATTAATTATTGATTTTGTCTGGAAAAAAAGAAGAATTCACTTGTTATAGGTATTTGCGGGTTTCTAAAATTTGCTTCGACTTGTTCAACAGTAGCCAAACCACAATATCGTCTGCAAAACTATTCCAATAAGTCTACTCAAGAGTGAAAAAGAGAAAAGTATGAGAATTGAAGGTAAAACGACCTCAGGTCCGTTGGTAAAATCAAGAAATTTTTATCATTCTTCTCTTTCAACTCGTCCATCTTCGTTTAGAATCCCCCTTTATTCCAAGTTTTTTGCATTGTTCAACTTGGGCGTTGGTGTGCTTGATTCCAAGCAAAAGTCTTAAGTTCACTAAAGCTCTCAAACGAGTTTTTAGACTTTTGTTTGCTGTTGGTAATTTCGGTGTTTTCTCTCAGAGTAAAATCATTCAGGAAATGACTTTTAGAGCTGGAATACTTATTGCCAAGTCAAAGTGTGAAGTAAAAGCGTTGCGTTAAACCAAAATATTTGTTTGTAAGTTTTTTCAAAGGTTTTATTAACGATTAATCGTGATATTGGGTGCGAAATTGAAATTCTCTCGCACACGACATCGACCCTCTTGTCGTTGTAGAAGCTTGTCGTGTTAGGCCACTTATTCTTCAGACTTTGGGTGTCATTTTAACGTGCTTCATTGTGTCACATTGTTTGCCCTGTTTGCCGATAGTCTGCTTCGTCAGCGCTGATCATTTTTTTATCTCTAGCATCAACTCAAGACAAAGGGGAATCCCTGCGGACGTTGATCTAGCGTTGTAATAATGAAAGAAAAAACGTCTCGATAAAGCTAATAAATTATTCTTCTTTTTCACAAATCCCGTCAAATTTAATCTCACTTTATATCACTCAAAGTTAATGCTATTTAAATTTCACCAAAATAACTTTTATAAAAAATTCTAAAGTATAAATAGAGTAACCTAAATACCTTGTAACAATAAATATCTTGTCTGGAAGTGAATAATGCGCTACTAATTTAAATAAATCGAGGGTTTTTTATATCCGTGGGAAGTAAACAATAGTTTTTCTTTGGGATTCAGTGTGTATGGGTGTTTTCAAAGCCACACACAAATAATTATCGTCGTCTATTACATCATTGGAGTATTAATTTGTAGCTCGGAATCACAAAAAATATATTTTTTTTTCATTATTTCATTGATGAAATTTTATTTTAGAGTATCGAGTACACGCTGATAAGAAGGATTTAGGTTAAAAAAAATGAGAATCAATATTTTTAGATAGATTTGAGGGATATTTAATTTTTTCAATGCAATATACTTTGAAACCTGAGATAGACATAACGAAAAAAAAAATTATTAAAATTTTTATTTATTCGTTTTTTTGCAAATTAATTTTTATTTAGCTGTTATAAATTGAGTTAGTGATAAGGAAAAATAGTTTAATTGAGAGAAATAGATGTTGCTTTATTTTTCCTGTTTATCTGTGTTTAAGAACTAGTTATCTAACGTTAATAAAAATATCATACGCGATGCCAAGTTGTAGGAAATGCATGGCTGAGCAGAATCACGCATCAATTTATAGTCTAGTGTCTTCTTTGTCGATGAGCCATTGATTTTACGATTTTACGTTCTACATACCTATACATGGTTCTATTTTTTTTCCTCTCTACTTTTTTCTCAACTCTGAAAATAAAAAGCCACTCGTCGTTAGGTGCATGTTTATATTCTTGCAATTTATTTTATCAGCTTGTAAATTTTCACAAACTATATATTTTCTACGCTTATTTCACATTTAGACTCATTTATACTGTCGTAATTATCCACATTGTTACATTCATTCTGATTATTTAACTTTTAAATATCCTTTATAATTATAAAACACAGGAGGAGGAAAAACAACGTGTTTTTTATCCACATTTAATTTAATATCGTTATTTTTTTCTCTCATGCAGATTATTTTTCATGGTCAAACGGTTCGAATAATTAAAAATTTTACAATTATTACTGGTATTACTAGTCATCTATCGCTCTTTGATTTTTTAATGATTGCATAACAATGTAGGCTGTGTCTAATTACGCTTCTTGCCATCGACTTTAGTTAACTGAGAATGTTCTGTAGTGTATTTTTATACATTCTCTTTGTGTGCTTCTTATTTTTATCACTGCTTGTTTGTTCATTCTTTAAATCACTATCCAATGCATTACGACTTTGATTTAATTACAAGTTGATCTAAAATCAAAATTAAAATAAAATGTAGCCTAAAAAATTTTTAACCCTTAAAAAAATTGTTTATTAATTTTTTTATTGATGGAAATTATTCAATTAAAAAATATTTGATGAATAATTCATTAGTTGAATATCTTAAAAATGGCTTAGAATTAAATTCTTAATATTTTTTTTTTTGAAAGAAATATTATTTTAAGAAAAGTAATTAGATTAATTAAATAAATCAACGAGTGGTAAATAAAAACTACGATTCACTCGTTCGACATCTAGATAACCATTCTGGCTGAAGTGGTAAAGTACTCGCACTTCTATGCCTGAGGTCGTCAGTTCGAATCCCCCATCCTTAATAAAATGTGAATTTTTTTATTTCAAATAAACTCCATTTCCAAACATATTTCATACATTTCAGTCGACCTTCAAGCGTCGAATATTCAATTTCCATCATTTCATTCATTTTTCCAAGAGTCTTCACATCAAGCGTCGAACAGCAAGTGTGCTGACTGCTTAAGAATGCACGCCTGGTGGGGAGAAATTCCCTTCTCCTTACTCCCCTCTGTCCACACAACGGCATCTCTGTTTTACCAAAGGGTTGCCGTTTCAAGACGGAGGTAGAGTGAAGCTTTGTCGTGCTCCACTTCGGGCTGTGTTATCACAGCAGCTCGAAACTAAGGCCTTCAAACAAACCCTTTTTTTTCTTTAGTTTTTTCCAGTTAAAGAATCATCGTAGAGTTGCAAGTGTTAATTTTTAATAATACTTTTTGTTTAATTTTCTGGAAAGTATACTTCTCTCGTATAGCTTATCTCATTTTTTTTTAGTTTGATTATATGTTGTTGAATTTAATTAGGAAAAAAAGAATTGACTATTCAGGCCAACGTCTGCCTTGTTTGACAACTTTCCATAGTTTTAATTACATAGTTATTTATTTATTTCCGGCTTGCAGTGAAAATGTGGAAAATATCTGCTGTTTTTTTTTTTTTTTTTATTTGTGCAGTATATGATGGTTGTTCAGTTCCTTTTGTTCGTTTTTCGTTGACGTTATGACACACTGTTTGTCGGCTATATCTATATCGCCAAAACCATCCTTGTGGATAGAATCTCGTGTCGGTTTAAATTAGAGAGTCTAGACGGTTTGAGAATACCACGTGCTGCTACTGATGTTGCTGTGTATATGTCCCTTCGAATTATTTTCTGTCTTTAAGAGGATTTCTGGAATTAATCGGGTTGTAATTTCATCAATTTTTATGCTCATTTTTTCAATTCAATGCATTTTGAGAAATATTAACCTTTAATTTTTTATGTATTAACATTTAATAAACAGCAGCGAAAAAGGTTTTTACAAAAAATATAATAATTTTAATAGTTTATAAAGTAATTGCCATTTTTTTTGAATTGACTCACTCTAAAAGTTGAAAAAAAAAAAATTGAGTGTGTATTTTGTAAATATCTCGAAAACTACTTATGTTATCCGATTTTTACAAATAATATTTTTTGTTAAGAATTTTAAAAGCTATAAAAAAGGTCTCTATGAAAATTTCAATAACTTCAAGAGTTTTCAAGATATTTATGATTTTATAAGACCAAAAATGAATATACATATTGCATAGAAAAAGTTCTATGCAATGAATATCTCGAAAAGCATTTGAGATACAGAATTTTTGTATAGAATCATTTTTGTAGACAATTTCATGGCCTACAAGATAGGTTTTATGCAAAAAATGCATAACTCTGATATTTTTCATTTTATTTGAAACAAATGAAAAAAAGGAATTATTTTTCTTTGAATTTTCTGCAATAATGCGTCAAATGTGACACTCGTATTTTCACTTGGATTATAGTCGTTCAGTGATCTCACGAGTTAGTCATAACAGACTGTATACTCTCTATCCTCGTGTTTCCTCCACCATGTGGCCGTGGAAGTTGAGAGTTGCGCCGCGAGACGGCGCCAGCGTTCCATGGCCGCCGTCAGTGCTCGCGAGCCTCGCTCGGTGCGTGGTATATCTTGACGTTGTCGCTCGAATTTCTTTTTCTCAAATTGTCCAAGAAAACTGGGCTTGTGCTTTGCGAGTTGTCTCAAGAATATTCGGCATTATTTGCCACAATTGATCACACGTTTCCGTCTACGATAGTCCGTCCATTGGCCGCGACGCCATTCAGTGTCTTTTGTGTGTCCTTTGAGTTGTGTAAAATTTTGCCGGGCTGAGAAATCTAGTGACGCGTCATTTTCATTTTATTTTTACCTGTGTATTTTAATCCAACAATTTCCGGTTAATTTAATTATTCTTAGAGTTGGAAATTTTTTTCGCTTTTTTTTCCTCACTGTGTCTACTCTTGCGAACAGACGTGTGCATCAAATTTGTGACTGTGTATATTCCGAGTTTGTGTCTGTGTATATTCAGTCATTGTTGTGTGTGGCGTCCTCTCGTATCTCCCATCGCGTGCTGCACAGGTGTTTCGAAACATATATCCAACGGAAAACGAATAACAAGAAGCGAGAAATATCATATGAATTTTCTTCTTCCAATGCACATTGAAAATAGCCCATTTTTTTGTACGTTAAAATCCAATTATTTTATATATTTTATCTTTCTTACGCTCACTTTCGCTTTATTCCACCCGAATTCAGTCGTGGAGTGTGTATCCTTGAGGCTTAATTTGGGTTTAGCATGTAATTTAGACGCCTTTTAATTTTTTTTTTCTCCGTTTATACTGTTTTTTTTTTGCGCGCGCTCTGAAACCGGATCGCTGTGAACGAAAGTGATCGAAATATTATTTCCAAGCTGGCAAATTGCAGGAGATTATTTGTAGATAATTATTTTTATTTTTTAAATTTATTTATTTACACGTTTAAAGCTTGGGAATTGTAAATTCTTATACACTTCAATACCAATTTCCCCGGAGAGCACGTTTGAGAGCTGTTTTATTATTTTTTTTTTCAATTGTGTTCCGTAGAGTAAATAAAAAGTGTGGTACCGAGTATAGTGTTTTATGCCCCGTGGTACGTTGAACTATTTTTACTTTTTTATTTATTAATTTTTTTTTAACGTCAATTCCCAGGGTTAATGTGAGTTATTAGTAGAGAGGTTGTGGGAGCACACAAAGTGGTAGCGTCATCTTTTTTAAATATCTCGTAAACTACAAAAGTTATTAAATTTTTGTTTAAGACTTTTTTGTAGCCTATAAAATTATTTATAAATAATGTTCTATGAAAAAAATTTGTAGCTGCAGTAGTTTTCGAGATATCAACAAAACTATGCGGTGATTATTTGAAGTAATGATTTTTTACTTGTGTAAATTGGAGTCTCACAATTTTGTAAATATTTTTAAAACGGCTGAGTTTAACGAATATTTGATTTAGACATTTTTTATAGCTAGAAAAATAATTTACAAAAAAGATTCAGTCAACAATTGTGTGCAGGTTCAACAATTTTGTGTAGGTGTAATAGTTTATGAGTTAATTCGCGATTAATAATTCAATTTTGTTTGCAATTGACATTGAAACTTATTTGGATATAATTAAATATCATCCCCTTTATACTCTAATTTACCAACTACTCACCAAAAACCACTTTCCAAGTGTTTATTAACAAATAGTGAGTGTAATCCCTTGGATTGTCTGCGCAGAATTGGAACCGGGAGGTGATTTCTCCCGTTGTCGACACTCCGGGGACAAGCGAGGGTCATCATGTGTGCCAACAGGATGATTAACGAGGCCCAAAACTCGTGATTTGATTCTATTATACTACAATAGACTAATATTGTGTGTTTTCAATTGGAAAAAAAATTTTTATCGACGGAAATCAACTGCAAATGAGCCTGGAGGTGAAAAGAGTGAAATATCATCCGAAAAAATTCATTGGCAGGGATAGAAAAAAATTGAAACATGTCTAGAATGCTTATCTAGATGATATGTGATGCCAGGAGGCTCGTGAAAAATTTTTTACGACGCAAAGAATGCTTAGAAACGAAGGAAAATACTGTCGGTAGCCTGTTCGCTGTCCTAGACCGCGAACCAGGCTTTGAAATGTCGATTCGAGTGACTGGTGGTGTGTTTTTGGTGCCAACGACTGGATTGCAAGACGAAAAATCCCCGGTAACCAGCGCCAACAATGAACCTAATAATCAACTGCAGTATCATCATCATCATCATCACCATCATCAGACAAAAACGGTGACCATCGTCGCTGGACCGCAGCGCAGCAACAGCCTGGATTATCTGAACTTTGAGGAGAAAAGACAATTAATTGCATCGTCACTGTCGCTCAGTGATTTTCTTGCTCATGGACCTGCTGCCGCTGCTGCTGCAGCTAAAGAGGTCGCTGCTAGTACAGTTGTCATTGGTGAGTCTGAATTATACGACAAAAAAAAATTTATGAAAAAATTCCTTCTACTCATCTTGTGGAATTTTTTTATTCAACACACTTTTTCTCCACTCGGTTTATTTTTATCGTTCGGAATTTACAGTAGTGATGGGTTTAAAATATATTCTTCTGCATAATTTTGTTTAGGGCTATTTTTTTACTCAATTTTTTAGGCATTAATGTTGGTTAAATATATTTTTAATTTACTGCATTCAGATGGTGAAAATAAAATTTAATTTTTTTTTCCACTGTTTGTTTAGATTTTTCATTATTTTTGGAATTGAAAATTTTTTTTTTGTTGACGGAAGGCACATAAGAATTTTTTGAATTGGATTAGTTGGATTGTTGTTGAAGGATTTTAGGTATTAAATTTTTTATACTTACATCTGATACAATTTATTAAGATAAAGTAATTTTTTATGCTGAACAAAATCCAGTATATTTTTATTTATTTATTTTTTTTTCTTGGATTCACGTAAGATAATACTTGATTTTTTTTTCTGTGATAACAAATGATTTGTGGATTGCTTGGTGATTATTTTCCGGCAGGAAATCAATCTTTTTTTTTGTTGAGTCCTTTATTATTGAAAGCATTGATGTTCTGGTTTTGAAAAAAAAAAAAACTTTTCTTTCATTGATTGCCAATTTTTATCTCACAAACAAAAATTCTTACACGTTTCTATATAACAAATATAACTTTGCACAACAAAAACAACGGAAAAAAATATCTTTGGCTTTGAATGCCACGACATATACTTTATTCGTTGAAACATCCGTGATGATGTGCACCAATACAAAATACACACTCTTCTACACATCAAACACGTGTCTATATAAGTGTCGGACGCTGCACAATGTCTTTATGTGCATACAAACGACGAATAGACTGCATGTTGAATCATGGGAGTAAACTATCGTATATGCATTGCATCACGATTGCGAGTGCACGCATCGCGACGTTGCCGAGACCGTGGGGATCAATTATCCACAAGTACCCACGACACATTCTCTCAGACTTTCCCCCCTCCCCCGACCCCCCATTCCTCGTCTTCTATTATTCTTAATTCAATCTTAAGCTCTACTATATTCTCATTAACAAATTTCAAAAGTTCTCTTTCTTTTTCATTTTATTTTATCCGCACATATTCAAACATCCAACTAATCCAATTAAAAAAAAAAATAATTTACAATAACCCGAATATTAATTGTTTGTTGGGTGATTGTTTATACAAAAATTTTTTTTACATGAAATTTCAACTTGTCAAAAGTCATCAAATTTAAATTTAAATTATTAATATAAAATTTAGGCTAGAAATTTGAGTTTTAATTAGAAAAATTGACAATAAGGCGATTTAATATATTATTAATTAGAAAAAAAAAATGTTTCATTTAGAATTAATGCTTAAAAAAATGTTAAAAAGGCAAAGAATGATAATTTTTCGTCGGATATAAGTTGAGGAAATTTTTTATGTCTGGATTTTTGCGATTTGTTGGCACTGGCAAACAAATGGCTGACCAGAAGACAGCGCCATTGGGAAAAGGGTCCAGATAAATGGCAACAGCGCTTGGCGGAAATCATTCATTGAGCAGTCAGGAGCCGCCAGTCCGGCCAGCATCAGCCAAAAGCCCGGGTGGGGGAGACACTCGAATTATTTCATGTCTGTACTCGGCTGTAATACCCTCGACTACCTCTTGAAGGTCGATCACACACTCTCTGCGCCTTTCCTCGCGCTTTTGTCCAGTGAATTGTCCTCCAATCGATCCACCACTACTGACAGAGTATAGTGTGAAGTTGGTTGGTCGGTCTGATGATGGTGGAAATTTCACCCTCGAGATTTTTTTATTGTCAATTTTTATTTGCCTCTGGAAAATATTTAGCGATGGATTTAGTTGGATATTTTTTGTTGTCAAGTTGATTTCTGACGAGATTATGTAATTGGTTAAGTGTTTTTTTTTCTTCTCTCTTGCGATAATTTATTATTATCTAGAAAGAATGTGAGTGGTTTAATCTTATCTGACGTTTTTTAAAACGATTTGTTGATTCCAAGGTTTTTTATTTCTCGTGTTTGTACGATTTATTTTGTTTGTTTGGATTTTATTTTGTGTATTTTGAGGATATAGGAAATTAGTTGAAATGGTAAATAACTTGATGGAGAGATTTCTTATCGAAAAAAAAAACTGTTGATTCAGAAATTGGGCAATTGACAATTTTTTTTTTCTTTTAGTGTTTTGAAATTATTTCTTCGATAGTGGAACATTTTGAAGTGAGTTAAGGATGTAATTTGTACGAATTTCAATTCCTTAGAAAAAATATTGAAACACTTTTTCTCATAATTCTCATAGTTTTTGAGTTATTATTCAAAAACAGTGAAAAAAACGAATAATATTGGAATTTTGCAGATATATCCTCTTCTAATCTGCAAATAAATTTTTTTTTACCTCTTTAATTATTCAATTTTCATTGAGAAATAATTTTTTTTAACTGTAAAATCATCATTTAAAACACAATTTTCCCTTATTTATCATGACATTTTGATCAGTAATTTTATTCTGCATCATTAACAATGAAGCAATAGATTGTAACTATTGCTCAAGATAAATTCCCAACACTTATAATACGCATAAAGGTGACTAAGATCGATGCTGAACGCAGGAAGTGATGTGTTGATATCACTCTAAGACTTCCTTTCAGCGTGGCTCTTGCACAATTGTGCCCGTGTATACATTTGTATTGGTGGTTTATGTGCAAGAAAATTATTGCACTTTGCGTCATTTATCTCGTGAATTAATTATGTCTTAAAGATGTCCCCTCAACGTTGCCACATCATCTTAAAATTATTATCCGAGTGTTGCGTGTAGCCAATTGTTTTCGATTTGAATCTCACAGGCGTCAATAATTTGACTTGCAGGGCGTTGCCTCTCGCTCTGAGATCATCAATTAACTGCTCTGTTTTATTACCCTTCGTGCTCGCAATTTTTTTTTCTCGATGCTGTTTATCAGGAGATGAATTTTAAAAACCTCTGAGGTGCCTGTGAGTGCAGCCAACGCGTTTTGTATCGATCGCAGTCAGTCGCCGTCTGTTTGTAATTTTCCATGCACCCTCGTCCGTCGCGCCAGCGAGTGTTCACTGTCAGACGCACGGCACGGCCCGTGCCGAGGGCTGTTTTTTTGTTAGACAGGTGAGGGTAAACGATGCTAAAAGTGTACGATAAGCTAATATTTTTTTTGTTACTCAAATACAGTTTATTTCAATTTTTTTATATTCGCGAAAATTCGGAAAAGTTTTATTGCAGCATTGTCTTTTTTTTGGATAGCATATCGCACGTTAGAATGTTTGAACAAAGTTTTTTATCAGATGACAAAAAATACTACTAGTTTTAATGATTTTGCGATAGTTCTGGGTAATTCAGGAAATTTATGTTTTTAGAGGAGAATTTTATTTTCTAAATATCTCGGAATATATCTATGATTTTTAAATTATCCTTAGTACCATTTTTACAGAGAATTTCAAGAGCTAAAAAAATGATTCTGTGACAAAAACTCATAAAATTTATTTTTCGCAAGATATTTTGAATTGAAAATAAAATCCCAGCGTTTATCTGTCGTACAGATGGGGATAAAATCAAAAATGAATTAAAAATATTGAAAAAAAACCAGTAGGAATTTTTGAATAAATTCAAGTGGAGAAAATTTTTTTTTCTACTCGATTTACATTTCTATTTTTGCCCACACACGCATTTTCCAAGTGAAAATATGACGGGGAATAAGTGCCTTGTGTCATTCAGACACACACAGTGTATATCGGAACAAAACTGGATCAAAGCGTTGCACTGTCTCTTAACTGGCCTCGCTCATGCGAATGCTTGTACTCATACAGGCAAAATCGGATAATCCATTAACAACAATGACACTCACAACAAAGCTCGATGCTCTGTACTATTATTCATTGAGAGAGAATAGCAGAAAAAAAATTTACATCCATAAAAAATAAAAAAAAAAACCATTAAAACACAAGTTTTCTATTAAAATTTGAATTTAAATGAAATCTTTGATTTTTTAGATATTTTTTTAAAAATTGTTTTTACATGTCTTGGATTTTTTTGGGTGGTTATCTAGATTGATATGGTTGAAATTTATTTAAAAATCATTTGAACTAAATGAGAAAAATGCGTGAGAGCGCTTTCGCGGTCATTCCACTTTGGAAGAGAAGCAACACAGACATATTATAAACTCTCGCGACGATAAAATTGTTCATACCCTCTGCGCGCCATTTTGTTGTCATGTACGGCGTCATCGTGGTATTTTAAGTATTATTATTAGCTATATGAACGATATATAAATTATCTGTATATTTTTTTACATGTCGCGGAAGAATATTATTCTTGAGGTCTTGATTCTGCCACACTCAATTGCACTTAATAGCACCGCCGATTGTAATTATGTGTGCACACTTGAGTGGATAGAGTCTAGGGTGAATTTTAAATTATGTATAGAGTTGAATAAAAAATTTGTTCCACATGCTCTTTAACAAATCAGATGAAGAAAAAAAATATATTACAAGTCGCTGCTGCAACCTCAATCAAATTAACCAAGAAAATCAATGAAATAAATTTTTTTTTCTTACATAAAATAGATTAAGAACATTATCTAGAGTAGTGAAAAAATTAATGGGATTTTTTATTGACGATATTTTAAGGAAGAAAATTTTTTTTTTCTTTATACCTTAATTTTATTAATATTGTTTGGTGATTAAATTTTCCAAAAAAAATTTGATTCCTCTCGTGGTGTGTGCGTGTTTTCCATGCTTCAGTGTCCGACACACGCGATGTCTTTTTGCCAGCCTCGTAAACATACTCGTGTTGCTCATTATTTGTTGCGTCACGCAACGTCATTTGGTGTTACGAATTACGTTAGTTAATTGTTTGAGGAATTTTGAAGGCTTTAAAAGCTAAATTTATTTGGGGGTGGCAGTAGTGGTAAGGGTGGTTAATGAGGTTTCTGATGTGACGAAAATTTTAGCAAAATTAGGAAAAAATTCTTTTACTTGTCGTAAATTGATATAAAGAATTACTTATATTGGCGAAACATATGTAAAATATTTTAAACCAAAGTAATTACTCTGGGTTACACTGGGAATCTACCCCACCAGGGTTTAACCCAGCAATAACCGAGGTTGAAGAACCAAGTGAAGCATTGATAGCCCTCTTCCATGTAACAATCACGATCGACTTTACACTAAAATTAATAACAAAACAACCATTAAGTTGATGTATATTTTATCAACAATAAGCTGTATTTGATATTGTATACGTACCGATGCGAAGTCTCGTCCCTTTTGTCCCATCACACCCGTAAAAACCACAATGAGTAAAACACTCATTATCAGGGCCACTGTTTTCTGATCAATTCCCATGGTTGATTCAGAAATCAAAGATTATTTTAGAAGTATTTGAATTGCACTTTTGCGTTAACTTCTTCAATTCGTGCACCAGAGGAACGTTAGTTCATGCTAAGAATCGCCGACAGACTGACCGAAAATTTCTTTCTGAATATGGCCTCCGCGTTCAACCCCTTCTCACTGCCATTTCGAGGGTGAAACCGGTTCCAACCGGAAAAATCGTGTCAAAATATGTATAAATGAAAAACTGAGATATTCTTGGAATGCAGTTATTAATGGTTTTCGTCGTCTTTGTTCGATTTATTCTTCAGGTTTCGATAATATTTTCTTAAGACTCTCTAATGAAAAAATATTTAAAACGACTTTAGATAATTGCACATTTATTTTTAATATTTTTACTTATTTGGCGATATTTTTGATTATAATAATTACTGAAAGTAATTTTTGAAAGTTTGAAAATTCTATTGAACACCCGGAAAAATTCCCATCAATTACTAGTAGGGTGTGAAAATATTTGTATATTAATATTAATTGAAAAATGAAAATATCTTATTTACTAGAGGATATATTTATTAAAAAAATTTCTGAATTCCAAATTATTGTAGTGAATGAAACATGATTACAAATATTTTTTCGCCAAATGGAAAAAAATTTTGATTACATTGATATACAGAATTACTTATATTGGCGAAACATATGTAAAATATTTTAAATCAAAGTAATTACTCTGGGTTACACTGGGAATCTACCCCACCAGGGTTTAACCCAGCAATAACCGAGGTTGAAGAACCAAGTGAAGCATTGATAGCCCTCTTCCATGTAACAATCACGATCGACTTTACACTAAAATTAATAACAAAACAACCATTAAGTTGATGTATATTTTATCAACAATAAGCTGTATTTGATATTGTATACGTACCGATGCGAAGTCTCGTCCCTTTTGTCCCATCACACCCGTAAAAACCACAATGAGTAAAACACTCATTATCAGGGCCACTGTTTTCTGATCAATTCCCATGGTTGATTCAGCGTTGAAAAATTATTTTTTAAGTACTTGAATTGCACTTTTGCTTTAACTTCTTTAATTTGAGCGTCAGAAGAACGTTAGTTCATACCAAGAACATCGACCGACTGACTGAAAATTTCTTTCTGAATATGGCCTTCGCGTTCAACCCCTTCTCACTGCCATTTCGAGGGTGAAACAGGTTCTAACCGGAAAAATCGTGTCAAAATATGCATAAATGAAAAACTGAGATATTCTTGGAATGTAGTTATTAATGGTTTTCGTCGTCTTTGTTCGATTCATTCTTCATATTTCCATACATCTCAATAGGTAATAATTTGTCAAGACTCTCTGAACAAAAAAATATTTTAAATGACTTCAAATAATTTAATATATTTCTTAATTTTTTTTTATTTGACGCAATATTTTGTATCATAATACCATGGAAAGTATGTATAATTTGTTGGATATTTATTTATAGGATATAACGCGGCTTGTCACGACGATAGCATCTACAATTCTTGCAAATACTATAAAAAAGGTGATCTGCAATGATGTTGTAGTTCTGATGGTTTGTGCGATATTTGAGAGTAAAGATGGAGATTCCTTGTGGTTTTAGTTGATAAATTAATTGGTATTTAGTGTGTTGCAAGCTATTCCGGTATATACTCTAATCATGATTCTGGTTTTGATGTCATTGATGTATAGAAGCAAAACACGGACATGAAGTAGAGTTCGATTTACGATCAAAGTTGACTTCCGGCTCTGGAATGTAGAACTAGGCATGCGGATACCGCCGCGCGCGCGGTTTCACCGAGAGCGCATCACTTGTACCTATTTCCCATCCGTTCCCTCCGTCATGTTCTGATAATGACCCTGAAAATCGACCAACGGTTTTATTTATCGTGTATATCATGATACATTTTTCTCACAAAAATTTACATATTTTTCACAAAAAAAAATGAAAAAAATTAGTATTTCACTTTTTCAATTTTTTTACCACCACATCGAATAATTCTTTGTCTTATTTCTCACCCCCTCCCACCAAATTTAGTCCAATAAAGTTTAGAATATCATCATAAATTTATTAAATTTTTTTTCTTTCCTTGATTCGACAATTGATGAAATTTTTTTCGAGGGATAGGGGAATCGAACCTTGACCGCGCCTTGTCTAAAAGAGTATCATGGTCGTTGAAATCAGTATGAACCTGAAGCAAAGAGTGTATTTACCCTCGCAGACAAAAATAGACCGTGAGTCGATCGAGATTGCTGGGAGATTTGAGCTGCAGTTTCTCCTCGACAACACGAGAACGATTCATTGCCAAAATAAACCTGACGTTACATGTACAGATACATATATAAATGTATGTGTAACGTGTGTGCGGGCGGAGGTGAAATGCGAGTATTTGACGAGCCATCTAAGTCGTTGACCACACACAGCGCCAATTGCTGGCTAAAGTTGTTCTGAAAGTAGATATATTAAAAAATTAATTTTCTAAAATGTTTTCTACTGCATTTATATTTTTCAAAAGCCTCCAAATCGATTTTAAGGTCATTTACTGGCTTAGTTTTAGTGTTCAATGCTCAAAAATTAATTTAATACTCGAAATTCGCTCTCAAACACCATAAAACCCTGGATTTAAATTATTAACAGCCGATTGAATGTTTCTGAATGAATTTTAACAAACCTACAATTAATTATCATTACTAAACTGTGGGTTTTCAGACCTCCCAGGAATATCTGAAGTGTCTATAGTGCCGTTTATACTCGATAAAACGAAGGTTTTTAAATAGAATTTGTTGTATTAAATCGATAGAGGAAATGAAAAAATATCGTGATAGTTTATTTATCTATTTTTTCTTCTTATCTTTCTAGTGCTGCAATTTTTTATTTGGCACACACTCAAATGTTTCAAAGTTTTCTCCAGTCTCTGGCACACATGGAAGTTGATAAAAAAATTATTTATTAATTTTTTTTTATAAAGCCAGCGTAGGGTTCGTTTCATCCAACTACTCAGAGTATTTTTTTCGGCGTGTATAAGTAACGAAATAATTTTACATTTTTTTGTTCCTCTCTCGGCTAGAGTAGGCCTATATCCTCAGTCTGGACGTGTGTGGGTTTACGAAATCATATTACATATGCGAGAGAGAAAGAGACCCGAGTGGGCTTTGTGGGATTTCATTGAAATGCGAACTTTCACGTGTATCGTAAATTTTTTTATTTCTACTTTATTATTAACTTTTTTTTTAAGTTGACGGTTTTTTGTGTTCTGATCATGATTTATCGTTTTGACAGGTATATGACACTGGAACATTTATTAATGATACTTTTTCAACTTTTCAATATAACAAAAAAATTATTTGTAAATAAAATTTCAATTTTTTGAAGTATACTTATTTAGAAAAAAAAATTCTTAAGAATTTTTTTTTTTTTGTAGAAATTTATATTTTTTATTCTGGTATGTGATATTTGTTTATTAATAATGATTTTTGGAACATAATTTATTGAGGAATTCAGCTATTAAAAAAAGTTTAATAAAAAATTAAGGCAGAAAAATGAGATAAAGAATTGAAAGTTTTAAAAATAATTGTTATGAGTGAACTGAGGACTGTCGATCCGGTGAACCAGGTAATTGAAGACGGAAAACAAAGTACCAGTAACCATGGAAACACCCTGACAGCCCCCGAAACATCCCTCAATCGACAACACGCCGCCGATCTATAATTCACATGAAATGTTGAGTCTGAAAACGCGACTTAAATCTTTGCAAAATGCGCTCCACACATACTAAATAATACATTGCTAAAGGTGATTTTAAAATAGTCGATAAGGGGTTGACAACAGCACCCCACTCGTGGCTCTTATTATATATATAGGGAAAGAAATCTCGACCACCCTCTATTCACCATGATCACCCCATTATTGCCCTCTCTCATCTTTATACTGCAAATTACCTTTTAAAAAAAATTTTACAACGTTTAAATATCACAAGGGTTGTCTTTGTTTTCACGTGTCAATCAGGGCAATTAATATTTTACGATATTCCAAATTATTGTGTCGAGAAAAAAAATTTTTTCTGTCGTATAAGTGGCCTTCAATTGAGATAAATTTAATCTTTATTATTATTTTTTTTTTGCACTTGAATGTGGAATGCGTGTGTGACTCATATCACAATGGCCGAGCATTCCAACTGCGATTCGTGTCACAGCCTGATGCCGTCTTTGCGACAGTGGCGCCATAAGGCCCGCGAATATTTTTCATCCATGAGAAATTTTATGAATTTTATTACCAACATAATGCAAAATGCGCTATATTGCATATCGCTATATACGATTTTTATAAAAGAAACGGTGTAAAAAAAACTTTTCAAGGTCGATAATTGAGAGTGAATCTGTTTGAAAATTTTTTTAATTACAACAGATTAAAATTTGTGAGATAAAGTGAATGGTATGAGGGTGGGGTCGTGATTGATGTAACTACGGTCGATAAATCAGTGGTAGAATTTTATTTTTTTCTGAAAAAATTGTGAATTACGATGTAATTGTTAAATTTTATGACTTACTCAACGTCTGATTGATTTATCTATTCACTGATAAGCATCGAGGCAACCGCCCGATGGAGAAATAACATTAGTTAATGCCGGTAAAAAAGATCTCGTGGATAAAACAAGTTTTTCCGTAGCTATAAATACTTTTTATTAAATATTCTCAATAAATTTGAGATTAATTGTAGAATTGTTTTTTTCATTGCAGCAAAAAAACAAAATGGAGCAGCACTGCGAACCAATAGTTTGGGCTCAGGAGCGAGAACACCGCCACTGGAACGAAAAAGCAAATTTTCCGCCCTGGGACGACTTTTTAAGCCTTGGAAATGGAAGCGGAAAAAGAAATCGGATAAATTTGAAGCTGCTTCTAGATGTAAGTTTATAGTACCCTATTACCTAGGAATTAATTTAAATGAATTAATGATAATTAACGGAATTATTTGATGTTTCAGCCCTCGAGAGGAAAATTTCTGTCAGGGCAAATCGCGAGGAGTTGGTGCAAAAGGGAATCTTACTGCCGGAAAATCCTATCGCGTCAATACCGGAAAATGGTAAGTAATTTCTGCATTACCGACAGCAAATAATGTTTACCAAACGTCTTTGATAACAGTAAAAACGTGTTCTACTAATTCGACACTTTATCAGTCGTATTTTTGTGTGATAACGTCGATAAACAGGAGGTTTATGATAAATATGATAATAGCTTGGAGTAAGGTGTTACTTTTTTGATAACATCTCGAAAACTAAACAATTTAGAAGATTTTTGTATAGGACCTTTTTTGCAGCCTTAAAATCAAACTACAAAAAAGGTTCAGAATAAATCTTCTCTATCTGCAATGGTTTTCGTGATTTTTTCAAAAAACCACGATCAAGTTTAATTTTATCAGATGAAATAATTATAGATTGTAGAAAAAAATGTTGAACAGGTTTTTATGGGGTTGAATAATTATTTATTATGATAGAGTGACATAATTAGTTGAGATTAAATTAATTATTATATTGCAAACTAGGTCATAATTAAATGACAACATATTTCCCAGTTGCAATGCCTGTATTTGCTGATTTCTATCCTACGTAGAGGCGTTCTATCACAATGCAATGCGATGAATCTCCTCGAGAGACTTATTCGTGGGTGCTTCATCTCTGAACTGTGTCCATTTTCATACATCATACCCCTAGTAACGCCCCTCATGCAAATTTCCGCCTTGCTGCGCGAGTATCTGCACTCGAGCGTTGATAAGAAATTTATTTATTCATTTTGGTATTGGGAACGATGATGTTGCGATGGTTAAAGGCTCATCCCCGGTCAGCTGATATCATTGAAATTCACATCTCGAATTTTACCCTTTAAATACATCTTTTCTAGAGCCGTCTTATTCCGTTAGAGTGAACTTTTCACATATTTCAAGCAGATGCTCTCCATTGAACTGCGGATCTACGCAAGGAGAATGTGATAAAGAGGGTTATTTAAATACTGACGGTTTTCTTTTTTATTTTTCGTTGAATAAACCTGCCTCTTTGACTACCTTTCGTGGTGAGGAAAAAAAAAAATTATTCAAACCGTTTCTCATTATCGATGCCTTTCAATTCAATATATATATACGTCCGCTTCGCTGGCCAAGCTATACTTATTTTATAGAGTTTTTTGGAAACTGATAGTTCAAAATGACACCAGGGTGTTACTGATTGTTTTAAAAATATTTTTAGGCCTGTAAATTAACTGTAGAAAAACATCATCGTAAAGCAAAACATTTAACGCTATATTTCATAATTACGCACAAATTAAAAGTTTGTTTTAAAACGACGCGAAGGGGTTGTAGATTTTGTTGGCTGTTTTCAGAACTCTATTAACTGACTGGAGAAAAAATATCGACCCCAAGCAAAATATTTAACGCTATATTACATGGCCATTTTGGGGGATTTTTAGTTTCTAACGCACTGTTCAGTCACAGATATTAATCAATCCTAATCTACCCTACGTTATTCGATACATTTTGACGTCCAGAACACGCTGGATACAACTTCTTACTCGAGTGAGGTATCGTGGCCATATTTAATTTATTGTTGCTTCGTTTAATTTTGAACAGTCGTGATTTGTACGCCTGGTTAATATTCTCATAAATTTAAGGTTTTTAGGGTGTGTGATATGGTCGTTAAAACGGCGCCGGGGGGTTGTGGATTTTTTAGGGTGTTTTTGAGACTTAAAACTAACTAGAAAAAATATTGTGACTAAGCTAAACATTTAATACTGCATTACATGACTATTCAAAGAAAAATTCGTAATATAATTTTCGTTAAATGTATGAAAAATAGTTTTCATAATTTATTGTTAGAAATAAATATCATTTTCAACATTTATTAAATAATTAACAGTGTAATCATTGCATGAGAAATTTCGAGATTAATTTTGCTTTATTAACAATCCATAATAACTGTCATGATGAAAATTACTCAACGTATAATTTATACTTTAGGGCAAAAGTTTTGTGAACAATTCTCGTGGTATAAACAAGGTTAACGTGCCAACAAAATATTCAACCGACTAAACACACGAAGTTGAACGTGCATCCCACTTTAGCCACAGATAATAGACCTTATCTTTGCGAGAGCTATATATTTCAAGGGTTGAAAGCTTATCCAGTGAATTTATCCAAACAGAGTTTATACTGTAAACCATAAAAATAAGAATTTTGTTAAAGTAAAATTAATCCTTAGCTGCATAGAAGCTGCTTCATATAATTTGGAATATTTTATTGATGTTTAACTTATATTTAATTCAGGTCCAACGGATGACTCGGCCTGCATCCAAAAGCCTCCAACGCCTCAACAGCACCAGCATAATCAACACAACCAGCCAACATTGGGTAGGACGCCTACCCCGACCGGCCAACAGCCATCCTCGCGCGCGCCCACCCCGACCACTGCCAACAATCCTCATTCAGCGTATACGGGACCCAGCAGTAATCAACCCTCACCGCATCCCTCACCCCTGTGTCCAGGAATGCCATCGGCCAACCAGCTGAACGGCAATACACAAGGTAAATACATTTGCTTAAGATTTATTCTGGCATTTTTCGAATGCCTTTCGTTTAGCATGCCAGTTTTTTTAGCCTTTTAAATGGTCATAGTAATTTTAAATTACTCTCCCTAACGTATCAAGCCTGGAATTCAATGTTTTATTGATCAAACTTAATTAATTGTGATTGAATTTTTTTTTTGGCCAATTATTGGTCTTGCAAAGTATTCTTATTAGTTTTGAGGATTTTTTTTTTTATCTTCGGAGGAAAAAAAAAACGAATTTCAAGCGATTTTTTTTTCTGGAAATTATTATTTTTTCGGTTTTTCGTGTGTTATTTCAAATATTTCTATATTTTTCATTAATTTGAGAATATTTTCAAACTCGGAGAAGAAAAAAAAATTGATATTTCGCGTGAATTTTTGGGGTTTTCGTTGATTTTTGCAGTTAATGAATTTTATTTCACTATTATTAACTCTATCGGATATTCGATAATTGCCAGATAATGTCCAAGGGTGTGCATTAAGCCCGGAAGCAGTGACTACGATGGACATTATCGAGGTCCATTGTTTTATCAACCAGGCCTCAGGGAAATAACATTTTTTTATTCGTATATTTCGGAGAAAAATTCAACTAGGGAATTAAAATCCAAATTAAATTTTTTTCATACCTAAAAATTTGATTGAAAATTTAAATATTTAGTTTTTAATATGGAGAAAAATGTCTTGAGACATTTTTTAAATTTCTAATTGCTTCATCGTCTTAATTTCAATGTTTTTTAATATTTAATTATAAGCGTATTATTCCCTCAAGTCGTTAGAACATCATTAACCGTGAGAAAATGGGACAAAAGACGATAATAGGGTAGAAAAAAATGTCTTCAATGCTCTAAAAGTATTTTTACGATAGTAAGGATAATGTACTGATATAACTGGGTATCATAAAGTCCTGATTTCACAGACGAGACCATCAGGCTGTGTCTGGCAAGAAATATAGTAGGTGCTGGTGACGATCGATAGTTTACTCAGGTACTCTCTCTCTCTCTCTCTTGCTCCCTCAGCCTCGATAAAAACAACCCCGTAATACGCTTTTTATTTTATTTACGTCGCCGGCAACACGTGTCGCTAATAAATTCACACACCGTACCTGATAAATTGAAAATTTTATTCAATTAATAACAAATAGTTGAATTTTCCTATTTTTAAGGATTTCACATTGAGTTGAAAATCCACCCCTCGTTTGTCTCACGCTATTAATCATCCATTTGCATAATTAATGACGCGATGAACGTCGAGCTGTTCTAGATTTTTTTCTGATTTTTTTGGTAAGGGACGACGGGAAAATTTTTTTTTCCATCCCCTGAATATTTTTTTTATATTCACGGCACTCTCAATGGAAGAATTCTTGTCATGTGGTGGATGAAATATGACCCTTGAATCCCTCGATTTTTCCGCGGGCAAAGGAAAAAAAAATTGTTTTTATGTTATTCAACGTTTTTCTGTATTTTATATATTTCAGATTTTATGGTGGATTTTTTTGTAAGGGCTTCCTCAAGTTTTTTTTTTCGGTGGATTTGAGGTCGATAGGGTGTGGTTGAGAGAGTTGAAATTTTTGGGGAATTGAGATTGTTAATTTTTTTTTCTTTACGTGGCAAATTGTAACTTGACAACAGTATCACGTGAAAACATACGATGAAGCACCCCTGTTACAATCTATAGACACTACAGTGGAACGCGAGGGTTTAACGTTGCACTTGCGGCTTGGCCAACGAATCGGAAATCGATATCTCCACATAAGCCTATACCCAAGTACATTCATTCGCGTGTCTTAGAAATATGCGTGTAATCCAAAAATATTTTTCATCTATGTCTTCAAATTTTCAACCCTTATTGCAAGGTTTTTCATTCAGGTTTGATGGAAAAAAAGTTTTTTTCATTCATTTATCGTAAGTAAAATTGATTATTGGACAATTTTAGAAAACTATGGAATCATGACATATTTTACTTTCTGAAATAGTTCAAAAACTATTCCAATTACAAAAATTTGTCCCATGAGCTTTTTTAAAGGAAATTTTATAAACTTTAAAAAATATGTCTTGCAAAATTTTTATAAATGGCGTAATTTCCAAGATATTTACGATAATAACAAAATCTCAATTTTGACAATTTTTACTCTATCGCAAATATCTTAAAAACAATTGAATTAATCGAAATTTTGCTCTGAATCATTTTGGTAGCTCATAAAATACTCTACAAAAAGTTTCTCGGCTCAAATTTCTAATCTATAATATTTTCACCAGAATTTTGAATTAAAACCAAAATTAATTTTCTAAATCTTCAAAAAATGGAAGAAAAATCTGCTCTGGGGGTTTTAAATTGATTTTTTGGATAATCAAAAATTTTCACATTTGTGGAATGAGTTGGTGAATGGAAAGAACTGAGTGAAACAGGTCGTTAGCGATCAGGAACCCGGGGACTACGGTACGTTGAGTTGCGTGCAAGAGGACAGAGAGAGAGTAGAGGTGCGCGTACGCGTCGCTGTGAAGCTTGCAGCCGCGTCGCAACAGGGAGCCAGAGCTCGGAGGGTTGAAGAGGGACCAGGAGGTGCACGCGAAGGTGGTGGCGTCGGCGTCGTGACGCCCGAAGAGAGTCAGTCGCCATCGAACCTCGACGCGTGTGTCGTGTTTTCCATCCTGCGTCACATAATCTTTGCATTCCCGCCCTTATTGTCCACCCCTCCCTTCGCAGTAAGCCTCGTTGCAGGGGGATGAAAGGTTTGCCGTGATTACAAGTCAAGCGATATTCACTGTGGCCTCTCTGCCACAACGCATTTCCCGTGATTGCACTCGACTCTGTGCAAGGAAAAAAAATTCTCAACCAAAAAAAATTTTTTCCATCACCAAAATAACATTCAACCCCTATCTCAGGCTTGTGAATTTTTTTCCACCCCCAAAAACCAACCTTACAGTGGTTTGGACACTCGGGGGGATGAAGTTTGGTGAGTGCTTTGAATAAACGTACGTCGACCCGGCGACCTGCGTGTGCATTGTCTCAGCTAAGGTCACTACCTCGCCCGGACGTATATTTAGGGATGATTTTTCGGATGGAAAAAAATTTTTTAAGGCTTCACAAGGTGATTTTATGGCTTAGTGAATAGGAAAAAAAATTTTTTCAGTTGTAATTTGTGAAATTGGACGCTTGGATTAATTAAATTAGTTAGTTGAATTAGTGCTGGAAGGTGGGTGATTTAAGGGGTTGAAAGTGGGATTTTTGGTCTCTTTCATGGCCCGACCTCGTTTGAATGACGGATAAAAGAACTTGAGAATGTGAAAAATGAAGAAACACTGCACACTCGTCGCCTCCACATCTTCTTCATTTCTGTTCATCCCCTATTCATATTGCGGATGTTTCTAGGTGCTCGCGAGCACGTGATTAATCGCAGTGGTTCAAGCGCATACATACATTCACTTGCTCTTGCCAATTAATTAAATTAATTGCTCGCATTTATGCAACTTACTTTTGGTCATATAAATCTACGCGTTTTATCCCTAGCCCTCTCGTACCTCTTGGCCCAATAACAGGGTTAATAGGTGGGAATTGTTCTCGATTTTATCCCCAACTAATATTCGATAAAAATTTACAGTTAATTTCATTTAATTTGCAACAGCGAAAGAAAATGTTTTTTTTTTTTTTTTTCATTTTCATTTTATCGTGATAATTATTAATTAAAATTAGTTTATTATTAAATATAAAATTTTTTTTTCATTTGTTTTAATTGGATGAAGGTATTTCTTATTGAATTGACATGGAAATTGAATTTATATTTTCAAATTTATGGATTGTTAAAATTTTCATCTTTATCGTTTTTTTATCAATTTTTCTCGGAGAGTATTTCAATTAAATTTTTTATTTCTTCATCGGATCATACGGGCACCCTCCATTGTTTATCGCTCGAACAATACGTCCATTTATCAAAAAGACAGGTATGGAAGTGTGCCTTGAATAATAACCGGGAAATAATTTTTTTTATTATTTTTTTTCTCTTTAAGTTTTTCACCTGGAAAAAAAAAAATCTTGCATTGATTGTCGTTGCAGAGAGGTTCTTGACATACATGCATATATACGTGTCTGAGATCGATGGTATCCTTGATTCATTGGCCTTTCTCCTTACTTTTCCTTTCGCCATGTGTCAGATCAACAATGCACCTCCAATACGAATTTTTAATTCATGAATTAAGTGATGAAAAAAATTTCGTTTAGATAGGTCATTTTTATGATCTTTTGTTTTTCTAGTGAAAAATTTTTTATATCCACTGTGTCGAAAGTCAGTGTTGTCTTTTACATCACATTGTTTTTATTGTGATGTTTGATGCTGCATTGGTGTTTTATGCGGCGACGAAAAGGTTCGATAATTATCGATATTTTTTTATGTGTATTTTAGCAGTTTTTCTTACCTCGAGGTAAATTTTTTCTTTTTATTTTTCGTTGAGTTTATCTGCCTCGCTGCATGGTCGTTTTCGTGCTATACCGTATCTGTACTGCTGTCAGATGTGCTATTACTGCATACAAATATGTCGACAGCCGCATAAATATTCGTATTAGTATGCCGGGTGCTGGGGAAGCCAAACGGGACTTTAGAGACCTCACTTAGGTAGATTGGCTAAATATCTATATATGTAGTTCGAAGCCAACATTTTATTATATAGTATTATTTGTTTATTTATTTAGTTTTAATTTACTTCCACTTTTTATGCAGATTTCGAGTCGAAAATAATTTTAAATCCGGGTTTATTCATTTTTTAATCCATTTATTTTGTTCTAACAATTTTTATAGGTTAGAATTTTTTTCTAATTACTTAAATAATTAGTTTATTTTATATTCCAACGATTTTCCAAACTTTCAGGTGTTTAAGCTAGACTTTAGAATGATTTTTCAAGGTTTTGTGTCAGAAGTGAAAAATAGTCGATTTTTGTGATTTTTTTTTTTTCAGTCTTTTGATGATACCTCGATAACCAAGCATAATAATGAAATGATTCTCAAATAGAAATGTTGGAGAGTTAATTCTCTATAAAAATCTTTTTTAGTTTTTGAGATATCAGTGATTTTTGAAAATTTTTAGGATCCTTTTTATAGGGAATTTAGTTATCAAAAATTTAAGATAAAAATCAATCTGTTATCGTCAATATTTATAGAGATAATACAAAAAATCACAAAAATGATGATATTGAAAGTGGTTTATCTTAAAAAATTCTTTCCATCTTAATTAAAAATTATTTCAAAAATCATTTTGAAAATACACTTGACAAATAAATCAGGTATTCTTTTTAACTGCTTGATTTTTTATTTTACAAAATATTATTGAGGTCTAGATTTTTTATCCAACTAATAACCTTGAAAAATGCTTTTACACGGCTTTTATATAATTAATCCACACCCGAAATGTACTCATCAACAATCTTCTCTAGCCTATAAAGTCATTGAAAGTCATTGAGTAGAAAAAAAAAATTTTTTTCTCTAACAAAATCGCATTAAGTCACGAGCAAAGATGACAGAGGCTTCCGGCTCAGGTCTCATCGACTTTCCCGATCGATCGCCGGACGTGTAGACTCATCAAAACAGTTAACCACAGCATAACTGACTCTATCTAAAAAAGTGCTGACAGTGCGCCATGAAGTCGAGTATCGACAACAAATGTTATTCTGTGTGTCCAATGGCTGCAATAAGGGAACAAAGTGACATTAGAAGGTGATGATGGGATTTATTATGGGCTGCATGTGTTTCAAAAGTGCTACCATGGGCCATCATCTCTATCAAGGTTTGTTTTGGTCGTAGAAAAAAAAATCCTCTGTTGTAAATATGAATTTCACCTACATTTTCTTTTTTCTACGTACAATATATTTTTTTTTTTGCGTGTCGATTGGCTTTGATAATATTCCTCTGCAACTCGACCTGTAGACTGACAATGCTGTCATTTATTCACCTGGCTTTGATGTTCCCTTTGATAATTCAATGTTTATAGACATTTTATTGCATGCAAACTCGCACATTTTTACGTTGTGCGCTGTCATTCTATATTTCTCTGCGCATCAAACAACAAATCGATCATTCTCAAACCGTGGACCAGTCATCACAATTTATTTTAACTCTCCCTGCAATTTTTTTCTATAAGTATTTATTCATAAAAAAAAATATCATAAATTTTTCTTTTCTTCTGTTGTTTTTTTTGGGTCATTGTGTGAAGAGAGGTTATGAGTATTTTAGGATATTTTTTTTTTTTTTTAGGATAAATAAGAAGGAAAAATTTTGAAGACTATTTATTTTTTAAGATTTTTCAGGATTTTTTTTTGGAAATAAATTTTTTTTAGTAGTGAAATCAGTAAATATTGAATTATAAAACGTATTATAAGTTATTTTTTCAATGTGTACCATAATTTTATGAATATTTTGCACTGATTTACTTGCAAATATTTACTCAGTTATCTGATAATCGATTGTTAACTCATATTTACTTAATAATAAATTCTAACAGGCTTGTGTCACATTTTTGTTGCAGGTATGTACTCTTCACTGCATTATCATGGGAATGAAATGGCGGAAAAACTCGAGTATAAATGTAAGTCGATATAAATCTCAACAAAAAGTTCATAATACATTTTTTTTTTTTTTTTTCAACTTTCGACTGTAAAAAAACTTAAATTAACTCGAATCCATGGGGGAACAAATAAACTTGAGATTTTTCTTATCGACATTCACATCCTATAAAATATAAATGATGCCCCAAATATTAACCGATAAATTTTTAGAATGGTGAAAACTAATTTTTTCGCAAAAAATCGCATTATCAGTGATGTAATAAAATTAAACAAGGTAAAATTTAACTGGATAAAGTATATGAGGGTTCTCACAAGTGTAAAAGTCACTGGATTAATTAATTTCATTGGTTTCCTCAACTTTACATATAAAAAAAAACTCGTATTGACTGAAAACTCACCCAATTTCTCATATAAATTCACCAAAATCAGTCTAGCTTAAATCCACACTGCCATCTGTAAATTAACTTACTTATCATGTGTCTGATATCACGATAGATAAGAAAATTTATAGAAAATATCGTAGTTTTCTACGTATCAAGTAGTAATACGTATCTTTAGTCCGACATTTCATATTGGATATTGCAGACGGTCTATACTGCCGACTGTCGATACTATCAACATAGAAATTCTACATTATCCTTGATGGTATAACAGAAATCTGTAGTTACTTTTCCAGATGTCGCTGAATGTTTGAAAATATTTATTGATCGTTTTTTTTTTATTATTTGTTTTTAGGTAGGTAGATAAATATTAAATTTTTTTTTGGGTCGTCATTTTTATTTTCTGTTTGAGTATGATCGATTTCAGGGAAATTTTTTTTGACAATGATGAATTGAATGAGTTTTGATGAGAAAAAAAAAAAATATTGTGTTGATAACACAGAGTTATGGCTAGTTTTATTGATAGATGTGTAATCGAGCTGTTGAAAAAAATTGTCTATTGAAATACGATAACACAAAGTCTGTCAGTATTGCTCACTTTCGTGTGTAGGCTTTTGAAAGGCCATTTTTACCATCATCCCGATCCGATTATTGTTTGACTTTATCTACTTGTGCCTGTTACTTTGTGCATTGTTCAGCTTTTAATCGTTATTGCCTGACGTAGATGCTCAAAAGAACTTGAAATTCCGCCTCGACGGACTATCGCGAGTGTCTGAAATATTTTTTAATGCAATATTTCCAGATGAACTTTTTTTGTTTACTCTAGCAAGATATTTGTTTGCATATATTTATAAATTTTATTACATATAGTAAACGTTTTTATTTATTGAAAAAATTGGATAAAATCATTTATCATGTTGTGAAATCAATTTGAAATTTTAATTGATCAGAAAATCGATTGATAAATAAATAATTAATTTAAAAAATTTATTTTTTCTTTGGAAAATTTTTTTAAAGAATTTCTGAAAATTTTTATCTAAAAAATAAAAATAAAAATATTTTTTATAGTTGAAAATTTGTTGATTTTTAGAAAAAAAAATCTGTTTTTTGTTTGAAAAAAATTTGATAAAAAAGTAAGAAATCATTGAAGTATAAAAAATTGTGCAGGATGGAAAATGTCTAGCATAGAGGATGAAATATAGTTAAACTATATATATGTGAACGGAAAATTCACGTGCAATGTCAAGGCCAAGCTCGAGAAACGTTTTCATCCGGATTTTCCGGAACTTTTTTGAGGTAAAAATTTCTCTGTGGTTGAGTGAAAATCCCAGAGCGAATTATCGCGGTAAAAAAAAATATTATATATATATGTAAAAGGAAAGAAAAAAAGTTATTTGAGATAATTAAAGGCTAAAATTATATATTGTGTTAGTATATGAAATGTCGGGGGATTATATTACTGGCCATTTGTGTACGGTATTAATTTGTACGATGAGAATACCATACTCATGTATTTTCAGCGTCGATGCATCACGTGTATAATTCAGATCAGGTTTACATTGAGGCAACTGACGTGTTGCCATTATGAGGATGTTAACGGATTCTAGATGATGACGGTCATGTTACCATGAAAATTCTGCTAGCAAATTAGCGCTAGCATTATCGCTCTCTGACCTTTGCTTATCGATTTTCAGCCTATATCCGCTCGACCGTGAAATTAACAGTTCACCTGACTCCACACATTCCAACCTCAATATATTGTTGACAGCACTGAAATTATTTTTCCAATATTTAAAACTTTAATTCTCAGATTTTTTATAAATTATTGAAATTTCAAGGTTTTACACGATTTAAAATTACTTTTTCGATTTTTAACAATTTTTTTTTTACAGTCAAGTGAAGAAAATATTCTATTAAGCGTTTCATTTTTTTTTTTTTTCAGTTATTTCTAAGGTTTTTTTATTACAAATTAACGATTTATCTTTAATAAAAATTCGAAAGGAAGTTTTTTTTTTATTTAAAAGAACGTTTCAAGTAGTAGATTAAATATATTATATATTTGTTTATTCCACTTGATGACTGGGAATTGATATCACGTATAATATTAAAATAGAAAAGTCGCATTTTGATATTATTTTTTTTTGATAGTATCTGTTATGTCGGAGGCAAACTTGAGGCAGTTTGAAATGAAAGTAATTTAGTCAAGCCTCAGGACGCGACTCTGTCAACAATCAAATTAGAAATTGAGGATGCATGATATATTTTAACAAGCAGTTCTCCAGTTATCTTGTTGAAATCAATATCCGGACATCTAATAAAGATTTTTTTTTTTGCTAATTCCTTACAAAAAAATTTATTGTAATGAAAATTACAAGCTCTGATTCAAAAGTGACTTGATATCAATATTTTTTTTAACAAAAATTTGCATATATACACATTTCTGAAAAGAGTAAGAAAAGCATATTGATTATATAAAGTATTTCAACTTGAAATCTCGACTTGAAATTAATAAATAATAATTTTTTTTATCTTGAAGTGATTTTACATGAAAAAAAAAATTTTTTTTCATCGTATGAATTTAATAATTAGTTTTAAAATGAATTTAGATTTGCGGATAAAATTTTATTACATTAAAAAAAATATAGTAAAATGTTATTTTTTAAGAAAATATCTGGTTCTTGACGACAAGTCCTCTCGACACACAAAATTATCTCATCTATGGCCCTTGTAACATCTCAAAAGTGTTTTCTTCAAGCACTCTTAGCTTTCAGTATTTTCTTAGGACTTTACTCGATATTTTTACAACATTAAAGTCATATTTTACTAATAATAATTCTATTTTATTACAATTATCAATGATTTATCAATCAAATTTAATTTTATTTTTATTAAAAAATTTATTTTTCAGCTTATTTTATTATTCCACTTGATTATAAGTATACTTGAACTGTTTATTTATTGCAATTTGATATTTTGAAACAGTTTTTCAATTGCAGAAAAAAATATAAGTGACAATATTATATTGATGAAAAAAAACTCAATTTGAAAAGCGAAATAAAATGTTTTTTCATCGCATGAAATCTCCATCAGACACTTGAAATTTATATCAAGTTTACGCTCTGATAATTCCCTCTCGATGATCGGAATCTTGCTTTGATCCATTTTGTCGTAGAAAAAGAGGCTTTATAGTATATAATATTTTGTGATTCATGACCTCGAAAAAAATCAATTTTTCATTTTTCTTCTCTGCTGGTAATGTAATTACTTTAAGACTTCATTGGCTTGTGTATACTTGGCAAGCGGTAATATTAAATTTTATTCGAGCAAAAGGGTGATTTTTAATGTCATTTGACGGCTCGGCGGGCGACGGTAAAACAAGATTTTAAGTTTCCGCGCAGCGAATGACGAGCGAATAGCATATAGATAGACGTGGTCCTGTCAACTTTTCTTTCCAAAACTTTTTATGACCTTCCGACACGTGTCCTTGACTCTACCATCAAGTCAAAGTCACTATATTCATTGCTGATATCTGTCTTGAGTTGATTTTTAACTTAAAAAAAAATTTTTCTCACCCCTAAGCTTGTGTTTCAGTTCATTTTTCAGGTTTTCAAATAAGTTTTATTAATATATTTGTGGAAAATTTTATCAATTGATTTCTATGTTTATTTTTCAAGGTAAAATGAATAAAATTTATTAATATTTGTGAAAATAAATTCCACTTTACCTATAGAGAAATAGATTTTATGATCGATAAAAAGTGAAATAGTCGAACTTTCAATGCTTTTAACAAGGACTTTTTCGAATAAATAAAAAAATATATATAAACAATAGGTATTTATTACACTCAAAGACATTTGGACTTGATTTTACAGCAATTGAATTTTTTTTTATTCTTAAAAATAATTTCTAAAAAAATTCAAAACTAATTTTTTACATGTTAAAAGTTTATTTATTTAGTTTATGATAAAAAGTAGAGTTAAAATCAATTTTTATAAATTTTAGTGATGCTCAGAATATTTTATTATAATAATTTGATTAAATTTAAACCATATTTCCATTCAAGATACATTTTTTTAAAGAGTTCATCGTCGTTTTAGAGGAAAATTTTGTTTCAGTATTTTTTAAAATTTGAAGAAAAAAAACACGGTTTTTTTTCATCTTAGTCTCCCATTATCATTTGTATATATGACAGTATTTAATTGCATTCGAGAGCATGGGCGCATTGGAATTCGTATTTACATCGTAATTCTTTCAATGGTTCACTTTCTGAAGAAGCTCGAGGTACAGGATGACCCGATCTAAACCAATAATTATGACGCTCCAGTCGGGCTTTTAGATCGTCGCAGAAAGTATCAGGTTTTTGTGTCTTTAAAATTAACAAATTAACTATCGTGAGACTTGGAAAGATCTGATTATTGAACAAAAAAAGTCGTTTACTTACTGGAGAAGTATTGTCTCCTGGCGGCTTATACGGTAGACTACTGGGAACTGGAGCATTCGGTTTCTGGGGATATGCACTCGTCAGAACTGCCTTTGAAACAAAATGAAAAATATTTTGCACATTAGTATTTTTTTTTTTTCGAGTTTAATTTATTCACTTCTTACTTGCAACACAAGAATGCCACAAAACAGGAAAAACCACTGTGGAGAA
This sequence comes from Macrocentrus cingulum, assembly GCA_002156465.1. Lineage (NCBI taxonomy): Eukaryota > Metazoa > Arthropoda > Insecta > Hymenoptera > Braconidae > Macrocentrus > Macrocentrus cingulum. The sequence goes on along the minus strand of MVJL01006486.1, from coordinate 25,288 downwards.
GCCATTTTAATTAATGAAATATTAACTTCACGTTTGAAAGTTTGTGTTGTACTATGTGAGCTTACAATTGGCTTTCTCGTCTTTTTATATAAATTTTATCAACCATGACCAAGATTGAAAACCGTCTCTTTTGTCTTTGATAGCTGATGAAATGGATACAAAACAATTAATCATTTCTAGAATTTTAATTTTAAAAAATTTCGACTAATTGAAAAAAAATTGAAGCAAATAATTCATTTAGAGAAAAATTTTATTTAGGTATTCTTACAGAACGTAAAAAGCTTGGAGATTTTTTTTTATTTATGTAATTAGTACAGACATATTTTTTTCTAACGATTTCATTATTGATGAATATACTTTTATTTTAATAATTATCGTTTTTTACATAAAAAATTCTATGTTTTGCTTAACTTATTTGGTACATGTAGTTAATAATTTTTTTAACTTTTTATTCCAAGTAATTTTTCCTTCCATTTGTAAAACAGTCGGAATTATATCCAATTAGTAATTCTGCTATAAATTGGTTCACGGTTTCAGCTGAAACATCATGTGGATGAACTTCGTTGGTTTTAGATGATAAGGAGCTATTTTTGTGATGATTTATCCATATTTCGAGCATTTTACAGCGATAATTGTGTTTATTTTCCTGAGAAAAAACATAAAATCCAAATGTATTCTTTAATTTATCAGAAAAATAGAATTTAAGCTCATGTCTATAAAATTTTTTCGAAGTATAATTTTTAGGAATTCATTTCACGGAAACTGAACGATGTATTAATGAACTAAGTCAAAAATTAACTTAAGATAATATTTTTATGATTGAATCTACATTAGCCTCTTTTCAATTAATTTCTTAACTTACTTGGGTCATTGGTTCAAGTGTTTTTTTACATTCACATGCCATTGGATGACGAATAGGATTTGCACTAGTTAGAATTACCTTTAGATAAAAATGAAAATTAATTAGTCATTAGTGGTATAGTTATTTAACTTGATAATTTGAGTAAATTTAAAAATATATTAAACGTTTTAGTACTTGAAAAATGAAAATGCTGATGAAAAAAATGAAATAATCCGATTGAAAAGTCATTTTTTGCAGTGAAATTCAAGTTTTCTGTTAGAAATTCGATGAAATACTGACATTGCCATTGTTCTATCCCCTTTTATTGGAGCTATTACAATTTTATCAACTGTCTAATCACATGTACATCCGTTTTTCAAGGTGAAAACAATCAAAATTTATCGATATTTCCAAGAATAGATCCCGTTGGGTGTTTTTTTTATTTTTTGACTGGAGGAAAGTTGATAAAAAAATGTTTTATGGTTAAAAAAAAAAAAAAACAATTTTTATAAATTGAATCGCCGTTTAAAGATTGTTTATCATTTTTAAAAATAAACCTGGTATTTTTTATAGCCGATGAAAAAGTTGAGAAAGAAATTTTTTTTATATAAAAAAAATAGGGTCCTTTTATATTAGAAAAATAATGAAACCCTTGCTCAGCACACCTACGGGCACGTGGAATTGCTTTTACACCGGCTATTACATTTTTTTTTTCATCTACGAAAAAGAAGAAAAAAAATATATAAAATGAAAATATACACAAAGATAGGTATCATAGCATGTCATACCAAAGGCACATGCAATTTCGTGTTTGTGGGCGTATAAACCTGAAAATTTTAGGGTTCAGGGTCACTGTTGCCCGTGCCAAAGTCTACTTTCTACACTCGATATTACAGATTTTCTCTGCCAACGATGAATAACATGTTTTAGACGATGAATACATTTTTTTTCCTTTTTTTTATGTTTATAAAACCTTTTCGTTATTTAAACCGCATGAAACTTGATTAGTTTCGAAGATTATTCGGAACTTTTTTGGGGGAAAATATAATAAAATGATAAAAACAACAGGAAAAAATAGTAATAAATTTTTTTTTCGCAACATTGTAACCTTTCAAAGGTTTTTTTGGATGAAAAAATCCATGAGTACACGGTGTACGCGTGTCTAGGGGAATAAAAAAGCTGTTCAGGTAATGGTGCACGACGTAGAAAGTCGGATTTCAAATAAAGAAAAGCAAAGTAATGGCAGAGGGAGGCGGGAAATTGTTAAGAACGATTTTTTTTTATACTATTCAAAGTGGTCGAATGTCTGCAACCATACAACGCGAGCGATGCTTTTTTAGGGCTCTATAATTGAAGATTTCTTTTAGTCTATGGAGAGCAATTGAGCATAAAGGTTTTGTGTCCAATCTTAAAAAAATGTCCTACCGCACCCTCTCTCTGATTCCCCGCCAAATATTACTGGCAATGGCCGCGCGCGCGTTTGGAAAACGATGGACAATGATGACAATCGTTGCTAGGAAATTACAGAGACGAAATTCTTTCATTCTTTTCTTCTTCTTTTTTATTCGACTGTAAATAATTTGAAGGTGTTCTCAAGGGATCCCATAAAATGAACGAGATACTCGAGAGTCACCATGGCAACCACTTGAACGTACGTTCAACCCAAGAGTACATGACACCATCCACTGCCAGTCGTCAGTGTCTAGACCGCGGAATTTAATTGCTTTTCATCAGTCCGCTTTGTTCACAGTCGTTTTAATTTTATCTCCACGTTTAATTCGATCAATTGGAATTTATTGGCCCTTTTTTTAACGACAGTCGATTGGACATTCGTGGTATTTTTATCCGCTAGTACAATTTTAGACTAAAAATGACATTTTTTCCGATCAAAATAATACGCTAAAAAATTTATTCAAGTCACAATAAAAAACGTGAAAAACGTTCAATTTACGATTGAATAATACAATTGAGATAGACGTGGTATTTTTTTTTATATAAAATAATTTAATTCGCGATTTTTTTATTATCATCACAAAAAGACTTGGGTTATTTTCGTGAATATTTTAAAAATCACGTTATTTATCAAGATATTACCCTGAATCTTTTTTAAAACTCAAAATTCTCTTTAAAAAAAGTTATATTAAAAAATTTACCATGTTCATTGGTTTCCAAGATATTATCAATTAAAAAAAAATTGTTTCATTTGCATAAATGAGAAAGTTGTAAAATAAAAAATAAATAGAGAGCTGAGAAAATTTTATTTCCAATGGGAATACCTTTAATTATTACAGTAGTAGTTTTCTAAGAGGGGAAAAAAAAAAAATTGACAGCACAAGTAATGTGCTTTCAGTTCCATCTGCTCTTCCAGCACGTCAAAGACGCTCGAGGGTCTTTGCTGAAGCTGGGTTTCATGGGCGGCAAGAAAATCGATGCGACACGACAGGAAACCGCAGAAGCGGTCAAGGTCTTACAGTTTACTATTTTCAATAGGTGTGTTTACATGTCTGAACAATAGACTTCGACAGGGATGCCCGCGAGGGTGCTCGCGTGAATATAGCGAAAAATTCACGTCGTACTTACTCAGTCTCTATTGGCCATCAAGTATATTTTTAGTGTCGTAGTTTCTGAGCTGATAGATCAACGAAACCAGGACGAGGACAATTCTGGACCACGTGACAAGTATGATCAATGGCCAAGGCTTCGTCTTTCCCTACGGATTTAGTGGCGTTCCAAAGTTGGATGAATTAGACAGTTGATTAAGATAAGCCCTGGCAAATATACTCATTCAGTATATATTTATTTGGCCTATTAGTGTTTGCTATTTGTACAGAATTAATTCAGACTTATTACTGCAGATTTTGATAAAAATTTTACACTCAAAATTTGATTTATTTCAACTAATTTAAATTAAACTAAGAATTTAGCTTCGAATGTAAAGGAAAAAATATTTTTTTGCTTGCATTTTCTCAGTAATGATAAAAGATACAAAGTTTTTACTAGAAATCATTTTTGTAGAGAATTTCAAGAGCTAAAAAAATGTATTAATGAAAAAATTTGATTGATTGAATAGTTTGTGAGATATTTTATTTTAAAGAGTGTAAATTTTAAGATGTTCTTAATTGTTTTTTTAGTGACTTGAGATATTTTTTTGTATAAGCGTTGGATGAAAAGTTTCGAAGGGTTTTTTCTAGTTTTATTTTTCTGTTGAAGAAAGTTTTATTTAGTTCTTTTCTTGCTCCTGTATGTCGCGTTTTTACCCCTTTACCGGGGTAAAATCGACTTTCATTCACTTTCAGGCTCTCTTGCTCACTAATGCCGTTTTGCCGGGAAATTTGGGATAAAATTTAGGGAGGTATTTAATTTCCACAATATCTGGAATTAATTAAAAAGTCTACCTATACAATTATTCATGAGTAACTGTTATATATTGCCCGGGGAATGTTCCATTTTACTTTGTTAATTATATTCACGTTTGGATATTACTGCAATCCGGAGAATTATTGTTCAGTCTTGCTGAAATAAAAAAAATTTCTATCCCCTATTATAGGAAATAATAATAAAATCAATGCATAAAATATTAATTTTTTTTTTTTTTTTAATTAAATTTAGAAATTCGAAATTTTTTCATAAAAAAATCTTTTCATGGTTATTATATCAAGCCATATTTAATCTTTAGAAAAAAAAGTGAAGAAAAACATTTCTTCCAAATTTATATCCGTCTGTTATTGAATTATTTATTTATTAATTTTTTTATAGCGCATTAAAAGTACAATTTTCGATGTAAAATATGATAAATTGTGCACTTTAATCCATTTTTCTCTATTGCGGAAACAGCTGATAAATTTTACGGCATTTTGCTTTACTCGTAGCGCCCCAAGCGGTAGCGTCATACACCAACACATCCTCGCAGTCCCTGGAATTGACATCGATTGATTCTTTTGTATGTACCAATCAGACGTCAATTTTGTTAAATTTACCCTGGGAAAATCTGTTCTTACTCCGACATCTATTAAAATAAAAAAAAAAAAAAAGATGCATTCTTAATGCAACAGTTATGAAAAAGAATTTATAATTTTCTCGCCATTTGTCACAGTTGACCTTGAACCGTGTGAGTTCACTCGGATTTTATAGATTTGACACTTGCTGCCACGTGTATATGGCGATCGATCTGTCGAGTGACTTAAAAAAAAAACATGTTAGACATTTTATATATGCACGCATCATTAAATTTATCAGTCAAGTGGAAAACTAAAGTTCCCCTTCATTCACACGCGCTCCCATTCACTCCAATACGGAATGCGTGACGTTGCTAGCTTCATCGTAAAGCCAGAAAATTTGCTAGGTTCGTGTGTGAGGATCTATTTTGATGCCACGAGGGAAATCAGAGAAACGTAGCATGCACTCACGCTAAAGTGTGAATTGTTTATACGGCGAATGACGTCACAGATGTATAGTGAGCAAGGGAAAAGGGTGAAAAAATATTGAAATACTGTTAATGAAAATCTTGACGATATTTTATCACATTCACAACGGATTGTGATCTGTTTGATTATCTCCAAATCATCATTTAGGATATTGATTAATGTTAGCGGTGAAATTGGGTCGGTTTTTTGTCACTATCTCAGAAACTATTAGAGATACGTGGTTTTTGCTTGAAACCTTTTTTGTAGACAATTTCAAGAGCTACAAAAAAGGTTTCTATAAAAAGTTTAATAAGTCTAATAGTTTTTAAAATATTTTAGATATAAAAAAAATTGTAAATTTTTCATTTCATCAGTCATTTTCAGAATATAGATATTTTTCATTAAATATATTTTTAAAATGTTAAGAGATATTAAATTTTTTTATAAGATCTTTTTTATAGAAAATTTAAAGATCTATAAAAAATATGTAGATAAAAAATTCGATAAAACCAGTAGTTTTAAAGATATTTTTATTTTAAAATCAACTGCCAATTTTCTTTCTGATAAATTATGTTTTAAAAAAATTTGTCTATAATTTAGAATTTTAGTTGATTAATTAGCTGCTTCAATGTCATGATGACATAAAATCAGGCCGCGCGTGTTCTTTAATGACAGTTGGTCTTTTTTCTGGCATACCGCGACGAGAGAAAAGAGGAAAAGCGACGCCTTTGTATGTACTTAGAGCGGGCCGCTCGACGCGCGAGTTTTCTCTCGGTAACGATCGGTTCCCTTGGCCAGGGTACGAGAACAGGGACGACAGCATCACGTATACTTCCCCCAACAGAGCACGGCTCCACCCCTCCTACACCCAATAAAATCCGCAGCCACCCACGCGCTTTCGACGCCACCGCCACCACGCGGCCAAGCTCTGCAGCAAGCTCGCGTCAGAGTCGAGACTTGGATCTGATCAGTCGACCAGACGCGCCGAGCCGACCCTCACGCTTGCCACTTTCTTACAAACACCTGTAGAAAACCAGTAAATTAAAGCTACAATTCTGCCCTCCGCGCGCGCCACCATGCAAAATTTTCAACTCGAACTTTTCCTCGCGAAAAAAACCATCAATTTAATTCCAACGAATTTCAACTAATTCGAGACATTAAACCGGGTTTGTCGAGGGGGCCCGGGGCCCCTATGGTGCCCTGCCTGTCTGCTCGACATTGCCAGGCCATCCAGACAGCGTCCAGTGCCCCCGCGGACCATCACCACCCCAATATGAGCGGTGTCAGCTTTCTGGCAGCGGTGAAAACCTTTACCCCGCGTCGTCGTCGGCGTTGTGACAAGCAAAATCGCCTCCTGGAACTACCACCAACCACCTACGGTTGCGGACATCAGCCTGATGTCGTCCCCTGCTGGGACAGCGCCCCTCCTATCACTCCCCCTGCCGATTTTTTGCCACCTGGCTACAAGAAAGGAGACAAGTATGCAGGTGAGACACTTGAGGATAAAAATTTCACACAAGGGGTGGATTTTTGCCAATGAACCTGGGGGTTGTCGCGCGTCAGACGGCTCGTGTCAATGACCTCGCGTCGCGACACCAAGTTCAAGTTCAAGACGACCCTGAATCCATCATATTGCCCGGTTTTTTCAAGATTTTTTTCCATTTTTTTAAGTGGTGATTTTCATTATTTCGGATTTTATTTAATTAACCTTTTTTTTTTTTAATGTAAAAATCTTTTAGTGTCAATCGAACATTTAAATAAGGGTTAGTTTTGTGTTTAGTATGTGTTAGGGTAGTTGGATAGTCTTAAACGAACTGTTTTTTCGTTTAGTTTTGGGAAAATATTTTCATTTTTGTGATTTTCTTTCGTTTAATTGATTTTTAAACTTGCAAATGGATAAAATGATGTTGAATAATTTTTTTTATTAGATAATATATTGATTATTGATGGATTCAAGGTCTGTTCGTTTTGTGAAGTTGTTGAATTCAAGTGGATTTTGTTTTTTCTTTATGAGACTGTCTATATTTTAGATGTATTGATTTTTCTGGGGGTAGTTGAGGTTGTAAAAAACGTGAATTTTCCGACAAATGAATATATATTGTTAGAGAAAAGCCTAATGGAATTTTGTCACACCATCTGGCTTGTATAGTTTTTTTTTTTTTTAGTATGCAGCCGCTGCACAGAGCGATTAAACTGCAATTCTCACTGGGGTTTTTCAGATCTTTTCATCCACCCACAATGATGACCTTCAGGCACATAATGTATAATTCAAATGCACACCAACGCTCTTTCTCTTTACCGGTTTTTCCACCTTTACAAATCTCATCAACTTATTTTTTATTTTTCCTTTTTTTTTTAACAACCGCGCTCAGGAACTCATGACACCGCATTTCACCGCCGGAAATTGCTTTATCCGATTATTATTCATATGTCCTTCATTCATTTCACCGCTATATAAGAGAAAAAACTTTCTCAGGAACGATAATTGAAGTGTCGAAAATAAGGATTAAATTTATGAGAAACTAGGCTACAAAATATGACACTTTGATACATTTATTTATTTAGATGAATTTTTACATTAAATATATTTAAACAATTTCATGGGCTCCAAATTTGTTATGTAACTAATGTCAAGAAGGTTTTATTATTTTTTTTTTTTCTTCGTTATTTTAATAATTCAGTAAGTAAGTGAGACTGCGTAAGATGTGATAAAAATTTGATTTATAGGACATTTAATTGCCTACAAAAAAATGTAGATTAAATTTTCCATTCTATTTGCTTTATTTTTTAAATGTTTAAAAAAATCAAAATTGAAATATCTCAAAAACTAAAAAAAATATAAAAAAGTTTATTTAACATTTTTTGTAGAAAATTTTACCCCGAGTATTTCAACTCTTATAACATTTTTTGATATCTTGATTATTTACCGAATTATCACCAAAAAACTACGCAAAAAACAGACAATATTTCCAAGTGGATTTCTATTTTCAAAAAATCTCTACAAAATACAATAGAAAAAATTTTTTTTTAACCTTGAAATCATTGAAAAATACTTTCCCTTGACTGAAAATAGATAAAAGAATTTTTTTAATCAAGAAATTGGATGATTTTGATAGAAGTTTTTAGGAATTTTGAGGCATAGATTTTTTCATAATTTTTTCACTAAACTTTAATGGGATAAAAATGTAATTAAAATTGTAACGTGAATTGAAATAATGATGATTTTCATTGTCGAGTACCATCAAGGATAATTACACGCAGATTATCACACTATAGCTACATAGATTCCAGCTTTAACAATAGGCCATATTGGCATGTCCGAGAAACGATAATATTCTCATGGTTGCGAACAATAATCAAACAGCCCAGCAACATCAATAATCGTCGTTTCTATCGTTTACAAGGCCATCCACATTCTCCATAGCAGAATATTATTGATGATACTCGACTGAAACTTGAGTTTATCCACCCCTGCCCATAATACTAATTATCAAACCATGCAATTCCGTTTAGTCGTGTCAACTTGAACGAATTATACTGACTTTCAAACAATCTCTCATCCAACGTACGATACCCACACAAATATTGCCACTAATTCCATGCTTATTAAAACAAATATTTACAAGCATGATAAATATATACACATTTGCAATCATGATGGAGATCCTCCCGCCCGATCTGCGACCGTCTAGTTTCACTTTATGTTATTCCAACGCGCAGAGTGCACACAAACTGATGCGAATACCCAGGGAATTTGCAATTACAAGCGATGAAACTTGACAGGCAACTCAAAGCCTCCTTTCACACTTTGTTGTTTGGCAATCGTGTTTGCCAGATGCATGTAAGATTAGTTTTGCATCTCTAGACCCTGTAACTATGTTGAAATTTCTAGTAGCACCTCTGACGGATGGTCCTTACATTTTAATTCAAAATTTTCCTGTTGTAAAAATTTTTTTACCATTATAATTTATGTTTTACTTAGGTACAATATTTTTTTTACAATTAGTTTAGAAATTAAAATACCAGAAAAATATCTACAACCCCTTAGAGAGGTTTTAAAGACCATCGCACACCCTCTAAACCCCAAATTTCTATGAAACAATTATTGAATATATTGTTAAATGTTTTCTTCCGCGAGGATAATTTTTTAAAAATTACTTTAGGGTCTAAAAAATCAGCAACCCCTATGGGATCTATCAGCCACAAAAAAACTTTATAGAATAATTTTTTTACTGTACAACTAGTGTTGTAAAAAAATTTCTTCATCAAATTTTGAATGTATTTTTAATTAGTTGAACTGGTTGGGGTAGTTGTTGTTGATTGCAGTGGATCATTTAGAGTTAAAGTTAATTATTTTTTTTTTATAATTGAAATGTCATGCACTTATCTCATCTGGTCTGGAATTCCAAGCTTTTCTGCCTCCTTTCTGACGTAATATACCAACATTGCACAGTTCAGCTCATCCAAGGGCAGATATTCTATTCATAGTATGTGGATATTTTTATGTTACATATTTTTTCTGCTTTATGGCTAATTTCAGAAAAGCCCCTGCCATTTACATTGCAATCACTGGCAGCAGCAGCAGCAACCCACACGCATTCGCGATGATTCATAAATATATATGGGAAAAAGTTTAGTAATTGTTCAGTGGAAATAAAAGAACGCTTTTTTGGTTGACATATGAAAAGCAAAGTAGGTCAGGGTCGATAGTCGAAAAATGTTACAGCGCCCTCAGCTATATCACGTGGTAGGACACCATTAATATTTCTCAGTCGCTATTTTTGTCCGCAATTCCTCCTGGCATTATTTTCTAGTTTACAGTTTTATTCCCCCGTATTTTCAGTATTGTTCAATGGATACACGTGTTTTCAATGATTGATTTTCCAGCCGCCATGTTTTGTGTCTGTAAGTGTGTATCACAGATGCCGCAAAGTGACAGTAAAACATGGTGGTGAAAACAGTACATAAGATTACAAGAGAGAGCTTGAAACAAAGCACAGTTTGTCCGCCATTTCTAGCCTTGCTCTTTGTCCACTTCTTCTACACTTTAGATATATACATGTAAACCTCGGCAGACACTACAAATGGCCTCTTGGTCTTTATACAACAACTTTACAACCATTTCAAGCTATACTTATCGTTTGTTGTCCTATTTATCAATCGATTAATCATTAAAAACTGGAATGTTACCCTTAAAAACATTTTTTTTTTTAATTTAATCATTGCTAAACTTAATTTTACGATCATTTTAGGGCATTACAACTCATAAAAATGATTTTTTTCGGAGTTAATAATAATTAAAAATACTTAAATTAAATAAAAAGTGGAATTCAATGCTACGAAAATTTTAAAAAAATTTAATGACATTTTTGAAATTATTTTAAAAGTTTGTTTTTTGTAGTACAATTAATTGAATTTTAATTTGAGCGTCCTAAAAAGAAATTTTTTTTCTTGTTTAGATTAATTGTCGTTTAATAACAGAAATTTTGAGGTGACATTATATTTATTGTGATTGATAAAATGACTCATATGAAAATACGAAATAATTTTTTTTTTTATGTTTGTTTTCGTTATTTACTTATATGATGAATTAACTGTATTTTGTCAATATTTTTCTGAATTGCCAAATAAACTCGGAAATGCACTAACGACTATTCTTGTGCTCGGGTGATTCAAGCCAACAAATTTACGAGTGACTTTTTGGACCACACATGCATCCGCTTTGTTGACTCGCTTGGAACAAATGGCTGCAAGGTTCTCGTAATGTTAAACTCAATTTCGAGGAAGTATTTTCCTTAATGCAATTTGCATTGTCATGAAATTTAAAAATAAAATTATAAAACAACATGTCTATATATATATATAGTTAACTGAAAAATTGACAACAAACATTTTATATAAATTTTGTGTATGTGTGCAGCGCATTCTTCTGCTCTAAATCTCCGCTAGCCTCGGCAAAAGTGATGTGGTGGCCCTCTAATGTTGGAATTTTGGCAAATATCCAAATTCTTCGCCCCAGAAACGTTGGAAATTACTTTAAATATATATATATATATATATATATTTTTTTTTTCTTTCAATTTTAACTATTTTACCAACGAGGTAATTGCTGTTTATTTCAACTAACAGTTCATTTGCAACACACAGTCGGGATTTCATGGAACAAAAATTTTTTTGGGGAATTGGGAGAGCCTTGGAGAATACACTTGACATTGGTCCAACTACGGTCAGCGAACTGACTCGTGTATTTCAACGTAATATTTAGAATTAACTGACCGAGTGACTCATTTATTGCAGAGCCGAAAAAGGAAAAGACTGAACAAAGTGGAAATGGAGCGCTCTCGCCGAGTAGTGAGCAGCCAGCCAACCACCAGGGCCCCGGCATGACGGCCAATCAGGCCCTTGGACCCCCGGGTGGACCCCAGGGCGATCAGCAGAAGCCAAATAGGCCCAGCACCCTCGAGGCCACGCGGATGCTTACGAGGCGATTAATTATGCTGGGCTGTTAGTATCTCCTATTTAATTCACGATATTTTCTTCAAATAACTAAACATAAAGAGATTTTATACATAAATAAATAGCTCTTTAATAAAAAAAACTCAGAAAACAAATTGAAAAACATAAAAATTACGATTTAAGTGGAGAAGTGCAGCGCAATGGAGGCCGTGGCAGCAGCCGAAGAGCAACAGGCAATCGATAGGTATATGACGAACCAACCGCACAATACTTTGATGCTATCGGACCTGCCAGAGCCGCCAATTCCCCTCAGTGAAATCGGTCCGATTCCGCCGCCACCGATGTTCAGCTCGCCGAGTCCGACACTGTTAGCCCGGCAGCGCCAGCAGCAGTCTCTCTCTGACTGCGAGGATGACGGTAAAATACTCATCCCCATTTGCCAATATATCATCCGCAATCTCAAATATATTTATTCTCAGATGATGAGGATATTATCGGTGATGACGATGACGATAGTCTTCGAATTTTCCGATTTTCCCAGCCTGACCCGGCCATTGATACGTCGCGCGTCGAGGAAATACCTGCGAAAGAGCCAAAATTTCATGCCATGCCTCTGAAGAGTGCTCTGAAGAAAAAAGGCACGAATAGTGGCCCTGCAACTCCGCAGAGCACTCCTACGCAGGAAAATCGACCTCTTACCCTGCGTCAAGAACTTCATGCATCCTTCAAGTAAGTTTTTTCAGTGGAAAAAAATTTTTTTTATCTCCAGTATGACGTTTAATCGTTCATACACTCATTTACTGTACTTTTGTAACACTCAGCCATGTCAATCATTAGTAAAACATTTTTTTATTTGTCTTATGCTCAACAGAAGGCCACCATTGAGGCCTAGGATAAGAATATGGTAATTGGATTTGGGTTTTTTTTGTGTTTATAAGGCTTTTTTCTCGGTTTGTTTGATTGATTTTTTCATTGATTGTTGGGGGAATTAATTTTTTTTTTTTTTTTTTTTTAATTTTCACTGGGAATTGAATTTTTTTTTTATTTTTTGTCATGCGATTTATTAATTTTTTTTATTTATTTGTTTGAATATTTTATTTTAATTCTGATGCATTGGTTCATGCGAAATCAACTGTTGCTATTTGCACTGAGAATTTTATTTAGAAAAAAAAAAAAATATTTTTAAATTTGATGAATTTTTTTGTGATTGAATGAGAGAAAAGCAGAATTTCTCAATTTAATTATCTGGAAACTAAGTTTTTTTACACTAAATGAATCATATTTCTTTGCACTAATCGACTAATAACTTGAAAAAACATTGTTCACTAAAACAAAAGTTTTTTTTTTTTCATTATCGTTCTGTCATTTTTAATCGCTTCATTCAATTACAAAATTCAGTCACAAATTTTTCGATACAGAATCATTTTTTTTCTGTTCATACTATTTCTCAGTGCGTGATTTATACACGACAATGAAAATAACGTGAAAATAAAATTTTTACAGCAGTCGTCCGGTGAGATTTGGCCTGGCGTTGCCGTGCACGATGGAAAACAAGGAAAACGCACGACCCTACGTTATTCGAGAGGATTCTGACGGCTCGGACGATGGCCAGGTGCTCTATCGCGATGACTACGAGGATGAGGAGAGTGAGTATTTGTGCTTGGGTAATCACGCATATTTTCTTTCGATGTTTTTCTTCTCATTGGCCGCACATCAACCTTCACGGACTAATTATATCGCTCGTGAAGAATGCACGACGAACTCATGCCCAGTGAATACGCCGCGAGAGTGCCTTGAAGTCTCTTATATATATTTTGCCAGCCAAAGATAGCTAAGAAAAGAGGAAAAAGAAAAAAAGAGAAACTCGCGTCATCGCATGCGTTTTTCACTGTTCTTCTCTTTAAACACGTCTCATGACAATTTGCAACACTTACCGAGTAAACGAGCTCGAGTTTAGACACGTGTTTGTTGTGCTCGCGTTGAGCCACCTGTAAAACTCGCGTAACCGTAAATTCTCTAAATAAAGCTGCCCACGTAAAAGTCGTATACTTACCCGGAAGTCGATGTAGAATAGTGTATAAATTTTTATAACGTTGATAATAAAGGATTTTTAATCTTTTCTATGGTAAAAAAAAAAACGCTCGTCATATTATGAGTTAACCATTATTTTTTATGATTGTCTTTAAAACGGTTAACTCGGCGAGTTTTTAACTAGAAATATTTTTTATAGAAAATTTTAAGATCTATAAAAAATGTTTTAACCAACAATTCGTTAACTTTAATAGTTTATACGATATTTCAGTTGGAAAAAGTAGTATTTTTTTTTTCATCGTGGAATTATTGAATATTATTACGTCGTTTTTTATCGCAAATATCTCGTAAACTATTTAAATTAGAGAATTTTTGATTCTATTCTTTTTTAAAGATCTTGAAATTCTCTACAAAAAAGATTCAGATGAAAATAATAATATTTTTAATAGTTTTCAAGTTATTTATTAATTTTAAAAAATATCTTGAAATTCTCAAGTCTCAATGAATTAAACGTTTGAATTTTTCAGGTCGAATAGCTGCGAAAATTGCTCGCAAGGAGTCACTCTCATTAAAGCTCGCACTCAGACCGGATCGTCAGGAGCTGATAAATCGGAATATCCTGCAGATTCAGTCTGACAATGAGCGACAGGAATCAAAGGAAGCAATTGGTGCTAGACTCATTAGGTAAATTATTCAACTAATCACTTATTTCACAATATATATCACGGCCTAAATGCGCGTCAAGTCGGCTAAAACATCAATTGATTATGCCGGCAAGTCATGCAACATCTGAATGAATCACTTGTTTGTCGAAGCAGCTGTTGCTGTGATTTGTTGCTCTAACCCCAATGACCCCACAGCCACTACCACAGGTACTTACTCGATTATTCGTACGTTTCAGGCGGCTTAGTATGCGCCCGACCCAGGAGGAACTTGAGGAGAGAAATATTTTAAAAAGTATGTATATATTTATTGTGCTTAAATGATTATAATCGATTGCTCGTGTTGTTCAGTCTCGTGTTTCGCATCACCATGATGCTTTCGCGCTATTGCTCAACTTTTGTGCGACTCAATGTGGCCGCCGGTCATGTTAAACATTGTCCAAGATCATCTGACAATAATTTAATTGCAGAGCAAAGCCCGGCCGAGGAGAAAAAACAGAAAGAAGAGAAAAAACGTTATTTACTGCGAAAACTCAGCTTTCGGCCTACGGTTGAGGAACTCAAGGAGAAAAAGGTTAAATAATTTTATTTTGGTTCACTTTATTTTATAGGGTAAATTATTGTTTTACATGGGTATTTTTTTGGATTTACAGATTATTAGGTTCAATGATTATATCGAGGTTACTCAGGCGCATGATTATGATCGTCGAGCGGACAAACCTTGGACGCGACTCACGCCCAAGGACAAGGCTGCCATCCGGAAGGAGTTGAATGAGTTTAAAACGTCGGAAATGGCTGTCCATGAAGACAGTCGACACCTAACTAGGTAATTATATTTTTTTTATGGAAATAAAAATTTTTTTCAAACTCTTATAGTCGCGGAAATGTTAGAATTTATCTTTCTAGGGAACTAAATCTTAGTGAGTTTTTTTCTCGTTGAATTTTTCGGATGAATTTGCATTGGAATTATATATTGAACGATAGGATATTTTCTTGTTTGGCCGATAAGCCGAACTTTCAACGCTGTTTGATAGTTCTTATCGGAGTATTATCGTGCTATTCGCTTTGGAAGTCGTAAAAAATATGTTTTATCGTATATTGTTCTCTAATCACTTGGATATTTGCATAATGTGCTGCTCTAAATGCTGTCCGGGGGGTGACAAATGGATTCAGAATTTGAAAACACGTGATATGTGATAAAACGCGAATTTATCGCGTATTGAGATGAATAATATGGATGAAATTGCGGAAATTTAAGTTTTGCAAATTGAATCTATTTGAGTAATAAATTTTATGACGTTGTATGGAGAAAAAAAATTTTTTTTTTTTATGAAATTTTTGAAGGTGAACCTCTTGGAAATTTAGGAATTTTTGTGATTTTTTTTTATTTTTTGCAAATATCACGATAAATACGAGAGATAGTGAAAAATTTTATAGAAATCAAATTATTCAGGATAAAATTCTCTACAAAAAATATAAAATAAATTTTTTTGATATTTTCCTTTGTTTTTGAGTTATTTTGAAAAATCAACATTTTCAAAAATTGGTAATATCTCGAAAACTAAGAGAGATACAGAAAAATTTATTGAGCGTCTTTTGTAGGCAATTGAACCCCTAATAATTTAGTTCTTATAACATTTTTTGTTATCATAATTATTTACCGAGTTATCACCAGAAAACTAAAAAAATCACTGAAATTACGAGATATCCAAGAGGTACCCTTTTGAAAATTTCACAAAATGAAAAAATTTTTTTATTGCTACTGAAACTCCCTAAAATCATTCCACACAATATTTTTATTACTTTAAATAAATTCCTTCATAAAATACGCGAAAAAAATACAAAAATATGTTATTTTGTTTTTAGACCTGACAAAAGTGACTGATACGTTCATTTAGTATTGACGACACCGAATACTTTTTTAAAGATTATTAAATTTCCTACAAAAAAGTTCATAAACAATTTTTTCCTATCTCGCTTTATTTTTGTACTATCAACAAAATTAACCCGTAGCTCTATGTCTTCAAGCGAATTGAACCGATTTTCATGGATGAAAAAATTATATTTCGCATTGTTTAATCCAAGTTAATTAATTTTCCGGTTAAGAAGAATGCTTGAAATATATTTTAAAGTAAGTTGGGCATTTGAAAAAAAATTCTAAAATTTTTTTTTTTCTCTTTTTCAGATTCCATAGGCCATGACAATCGCAATGTGAAGTGCAGTGCGTGTGGTTTTTTTTCACACGTTATTGTGTGTAAAATTCATTGATGGGTGTGAAAACAACAAACTTATTTGATCCTTTTGCTTCGTGGAAAAAAAAAACAACAGAGAAATGATCGTTTTCTCAGAATGATCATATAAACGCGCTAATGTCGTATCCGCGAGGACGACGAGCATTTGCGCAGAAGAATGTGATATAAGAGTGATCCTTGTTTGTTAATAAATTAATTAATAGAGTAACAGATAATAGGATCACTCGAAAATTATTTTCAAGGCTCGTTCACACGCTGTTAACTGGGATTTGCCTTGGACAGAAGAGCGGAAATTTCCTGATTCTCGCAAATTTTTTTTTTTTTTTCTTTTCTGTCAGCGTCACGTCATTCCATGAGTGAAAAAAAGAGAAGGGGGGAAAAACGTGATTGTCAAGCAACCCGCGAGCTATAAATCAATCCCGTATTTCGCTGTCAAGCAAATCTATGCTCACAAATCGCATTTTAGTCGAATGAGGAAATAGAAAATTTTTTTTTTTACTGTGAATTCCGGTTTTTCTTTTTTTTTTTTAGATCTGAAAATGTCTTCCGTCATTGTCATTCGATATTTATCACAATTTCTACACTGAGATTTGTGTTATTTGATTTTTTGTTGACTTTCGCACCACAGGCTGACGCTTTAATGCATCGCAACGTTAGAATTAGTGTCTTATCTTGTAAGATTAGACTCAAATGAGGAATTGAAGTAGTCATATCCAACGAAAATTAAGAAAATTTAGCGGAATTTTTTTTTTATTTTATTTATTTTTGAACAAGTGCCGTATTGTTGAAAAAGTTTTTTTTTTTAATTTTGTTAAATATCTTGTTAATTATTTAAAAATGGATAATTTTACCCAGAATCATTATTGTTGATAATTTTAAGAGCTACAAAAAAGGGTTATATAAAAATTTATGTAACTCTAATAGTTTTCAAGATATTTAATGAAAGAAAAAAAAAAAAACGATGATCCAACAATATTGAATTTCTATTTGTTTTTTAAATATAAAACCCATTAAACAAATCAAATTTCGATAAGAATTTTTTTTAAAAAACAATTTAATAATTTAGAAAAAAAGATTCTGCATTAAAATATCTCAAATCTCATAGTTTTCAAAATATTTACCGGAAAAAAATTCCCTCTGTTTTTTTTTTGTTTTTTACTCATAAAATCTTTCTAATTTATCTGAAATTAAATATCCGCAATTCTTACTCACTTGCTCATAAATAACCAAATCTTCGCCATTTTCAACACACAAAAAAATCCTAGAATTAATTAAAAAAAAAAAAAAAAACAATTAAATAATCAATAATGACATGAAAAACCGTAAAAGGACTCTCCTAACAAAAAAAATGCTGTTGTACAATGAAACAAAAAAAAACATTTGTATACAGAAATGAAATATCAGTAGTTCGATAAATTCTCGATTTTCACGACTATAAATTATCATTAATAATTAATTAACTTGTTATATATATACATATATACATAAAAAAATCATCTAATCCATAAATTATTTTTACTTAGCATAAATGCCATCAATTCATTTATTCGAAATGCAGTGAAAAACATGAAACATCCAAAAACATTGAATCATTGACGAAAAAAAACCAATCGTGTTTTTTGCCAACTGTTGCTATTATTATTAATTAACACTATTGTCATTGAAAAAAAAAAAGTTTCCATGACTGTTTGCATTGTTATCTATCGGATTTCACGTCCTGTTGACGACGTACAAAATTACGATCTTGTTGTAGTTAGTTATTATAACTGAAAAATGAAACAAACAGCGTTAGATAAAAATAATGAAAATAAATAAATAAATAAATGTTGTGAATAATAAAGATTTTCCTCATGAACAACGAGGAGTGCAATTATAAACGATGCTTTCTCCGTGAATTTCGCGTATTAAAAATCGTGTAGATCGAAAAAAAAAAAAAAATTATTATTAATTATTGATTAGTAAATGAGATGAAAAAAAATAATTGGCATGTGATTACACATGAATTTCAATTGATAGAATCGCGTCGATTCGAAATTAGGAGATTTTCTTTTTTTTTTTCTTAGAATGAAAAGGAGAATATTGTCGAAGGACGAAGATGCATAGAGTGAAATATGTTGAGTATGTAATTGCGGATTTTTTTGGCCTTGTGTGGAGATGGATGATAAATGAGAAAAAAAATGGTCGAGTTTGCTTTGAAGAAATCTCTCGCTATTTTTAATGTTGGACAATTCTAATAATTGTAGGTTTCCTCCTACGCGCGCGCGCGCGTTTCTACACAAGGACAACGTGTGTTCTTCTCTCTTGCACGTTCAATCCGGCTACCGTGTAGTCGAATTTTATAAGTCACGAAACGTGACTGCTTTTTATGAAACAAAAACATAAATTAAACAATGAAAAAAAAAAAAATTTTTAAAACATTAAGGATGTATCGAAAGTGAAATTTCCGCTAAAAGTTTTTTTTTTCAAAGTTGAAAAAATCCATTTTTTCCAACGCGCAAAGACCTTCTATATATCCTTAAAATTGGCTATGAAAAATTTTAAAAACAATTAATTAACATTCTGACATGAGTGGAAGATCTACCCCCTCCCTCGGGAGAGGGAAGAAAAAGTTTGAAAGCAATTAAAAATTTGTTTTTCAATTAAAAAAAAAAATTCTCGTACTTGTAAAAGCGACATGTGAATAAAAAAGAAATTTTTTTTACTAATAATTAATTCAAAATAAGATTTCAATCAAATGATTTTCATGATTTAAAAAAGAAATTGTGAATTAAATTTTTTTTAATGATTATTTAATTTTTTTATTGATACATAACGTACTGAGATTTTTTTTTAATTCCGGTATCATGAGAAATAATACTGATAAATGGACATTTATAATTTTAAATGGATAAATTATGAATTTTAAATAAAAAAATACCAGCCACTGTAGCAGGGCAGTGAGTGGTGCAAAAATTAAATTTTGTATAATGTCAAACTCACCTATAAATATATAAATAAATGAGAAAAAAAATTAACTCTGTGTACATATATACATATTCTTAGATTATATAAATAAATAAATAAATAAATAAATATATATATATATGTAATAATATAAAAAGCGCAATAATAAACAAGCTAAATGGCTACAGATATCTGCTCTGCATAAAAAAAAAATTAAAATTAAAATAATAAAAATAGAATAAACTACTTACCAATTAGAAAATATAATTGTAAGCGTAGACTCTTCATAGCTAATGTTATATTGTAGAATGTGCATTATTCCAAAGCACAAAAAAAGTTGGTATTTTGTGTACAAACCGTAAAATTAAATTAACGACAAATAAAATGTTAAAGAAAAAAAAAAGAAATTTTTTCCTCTCAAAAAAACAAATAGACAAAATGTCAAAATAAACGATAAAAAAAAAGGAAGGAAAAAAAAATAATGAGAATTTATTGATTTTAATTTTTAAATCATTATGACTGCGCGATGTTGATTAATTTAAGCAAATGGACGTCTATGTGTATAGATACTATCAATAATAATTATTAGCTAGATAACAATTAAGATTTAAATATTCAACACTCGAACGACTGCGCGTTGTCCGTTCAAACCACACGTTAAGTTCACTAATGTCACACGTCTACAACTGTACAATGTCGTATTTGGACCGCAAAAGTCCGAAAATTTTAAATAAAAAACAATGGGAAAACATGCGACTGGATGAACAATTTTTTTTAACAAGCGTGAGCCAAATTATAATTATATTTAATTGATAGAAAAAAATTATCCGATAAGTTCAAGCGAATATCTCGAAAAATATTCAAGATATGAAATTAATATTCAGAACCTTTTTTGTAGAAAATTTTATAATCTACAAAAAAAGTTACAGCTAAAAACCCCGTAAATTGTATAGTTTCCGAGATATTTGTAAAAAACTAAAACTACGTTACTGTCGAAATATTCGAATTAATCTAATAACATGTTCTTTTATTTTTACAAAATATCTTGAAAATGGTTAAAACTACATAAATATTGTTCAGAACCTTTTTTGTAGAGGATAAAATTCTCTACAAGAAAGATTCAGGGTCATTTCTGGGTAGTTTTAATAGTTTAGGAGATATGAGTGGTCGAACACGCTCGACCTTCTTTGCATATGCTTGTACTTATTTCAAATTGCGAATTTTCTCTCTCTCTCTGCAGGGTATTTCACTGAACAAACTGACTGGCAGTGTGAAGAAATAAAACAAACCACAGCCTATAAATAGAAATATTCCATGGTCAAGCTAATTAAATAAATCGTAATTTAATCATCAGCCATTCCAGCCAAGAGAGCCGTTTCCTCTGGGGTTTTACGAGGAGAAATAAATAAAATAGCAACAACACTGTACTGTACCGAGGCTAAAGGCTTCTTTTAATTCTAAGGACACTGTATAGACTATATATTGTACTGTAAACTTAATGATAATTGCATTCTGCAGAGATGAAAACAAAGAAAAACGTCAAACTCGTTAGTTGGAACCTCTTGGCGTCTGACAAATAAATAAAATAGATTAAAGAAATTTGGGCGAGTGAAATATACATCACTCAATGCCCAAATAAATTATTTATTTTACCATATTTCTCTCAAGCCGAATTTTTAAGACTGCTCTTTTCATACAAAAAAAATTCTTGTCTGAAATAATTGAAACTTTTTTATAAAACAACAATCTTAATTGTAAAAATTGTTATCCCTGATTTTATTTTAGATGTTAAATAATTTTTTACATCAACAGTCCCATTTTCTGTTGGTGCTGCCACCGACAAATGAGTCGAAATCATGAAAATTCGAAAGATCCACCGGACGAATTGTCAATTTTCGGCCCAAAAGTACAAAAGGTGATGTCTGAAAGTAAGAAAAAAAATTTGCCTCCAACTGTTTAATAGGTATAGGAATTTTGTAGAAGTTTCTTCTACCTTTTTCAGAGTGTAGCTACTGATGTCGTGGCCCATAAAGAAGGAAATTCGTTGCAATGCACGCACGGATTTCAGACGCAATCGCGGATCTGGTTGCAACAATTTGCAGAGAAGATCCCGAGCGGCGCCAGAGATTTCCGCAGCCTCCGGCAACGTACCAGGGGCAATAGACTTGCCCTCGCACTCCTGCAGGCCCCCGTCCTTGGTCAACGTTGCTGGATACTGCCAACAGAATTACAAGTTGAATGTATAATACTTGAAGTAAGGCTTCTTAGCATAATCTTCGTGAATATTAAAATACAGACGCAGTCTACGCGGTAAAACACGAAATTTTCGACAAACATTCATGAATTATTTTATAATAATCAATATCCAAGTATTTTGTAATTTATTTAGAGGTAAAAAAAATTATGTAAATTTTTTTTACCCTGAAATTGAGGGGAAAAAATTATTAGTGCTTGTAAGATAATAATTTGAAGAAGGACGAAAACTGGATGCTGAGAGCAAGCAAAAACGTGGACTAATAAACAGCTCGACTGTCTGGTCTGCTGACCCTGACCAAGACCGTAACGGGACCTACGCACGGGGAATAAATTTCGACGGGCGATCACACGAGCCAGAGAAAACGTCACAGGACACGAAAGATGGACCATTGTACGGCGTCGCACAGACTAGACTATGTAAATTCAAGTTGTCTGCCAGGATGGAGAAAGCTAATTGCTGAGCAAACCACGTGCAAGTTACACGCGAGGTGCGATCTCTTTGTACAATCGCTGGGGTGATCGCTGAGTACACAGGGTGCGCAAGGCCGTGAGCAACAACAGGAAAAGGCTTTCCAGTTAAGTGATTTCTTGAGCTGTTTTTTTGCAAAGGTCGCTGAGTTATTTTATAAGTTGGGATGATTTGCAGACACATGGGAGGGCAAGAGAGGTTTGATTGTGCTGGAGATCCCCGGCGGAAGTCACGGAACGAGAAGGAAACAGCGCAGATAGATGCGGACAATGCGTCTGGTTGCACATTGTGCTCGGACGACCCGCTGCCGGCGTGCACTTTTACGCTCTGGGTGCTATCACACCGTCTTCAAGAACTCATTTAACTCATTTAAGGAAGTAGGTAGATTTAAGTGATTGGCAAATATTCAATTTCAATGTCAATTGTTTATATCGTATTAGAGTTGTCTCATTACCGCATTAATGTTTTTGCACCTCTTTTTTGCCGAGTTTGACGTTGATCGATGTATAAACAACAATAAAATTTACTACCTTTTTTAAATTTTCAATTGTTGATATTTTTTTCCTTAATTAACAAATGTCCTTGAAACTCATAAAAGATGTTAAGTATCTCAAAGACTTTCCTCCTACCGAGTTTCAACCAAATGGGATTAAAAACGACGAAACGGTAAGTAAATAAACAAAAAAAATTTGTTTATGCAAATATCTCGAGAACGGCTGGAGATATCGAAAAAATAAGGGTGGTTTGGGGGGGTGTATCTATAGGGGGGTCGGTAATTTCCACCCTCTATCGACTGAGCCATCGACCCCTAATCAATTGTTATAAACAAATAAGATATATGCAAGTAAAAAAAACTAGGGATCTGCCGTCATTTCATCGATTTTTTTCCGGATTTTTGCGCCGAAGTTGAAAATTTTAATTGTTAATATCTTTTTTATTAATTATCGGATGTCCTTGAAAATTGAATGCAGGGGTGGTTACCCTTGTACCAACCCCCAATTAAAAAATCAACATGATCGGAGCATAAACAAAGAAATGGTAAGTAAATAAACAAAAAAAATTTGTTTATGCAAATATCTCGAAAACGGCTGGAGATATCGAAAAAATAAGGGTGGTTTGGGGGGGTGTATCTATAGGGGGGTCGGTAATTTCCACCCTCTATCGACTGAGCCATCGACCCCTAATCAATTGTTATAAACAAATAAGATATATGCAAGTAAAAAAAACTAGGGATCTGCCGTCATTTCATCGATTTTTTTCCGGATTTTTGCGCCGAAGTTGAAAATTTTAATTGTTAATATCTTTTTTATTAATTATCGGATGTCCTTGAAAATTGAATGCAGGGGTGGTTACCCTTGTACCAACCCCAATTAAAAAATCAACATGATCGGAGCATAAACAAAGAAATGGTAAGTAAATAAACAAAAAAAATTTGTTTATGCAAATATCTCGAAAACGGCTGGAGATATCGAAAAAATAAGGGTGGTTTGGGGGGGTGTATCTATAGGGGGGTCGGTAATTTCCACCCTCTATCGACTGAGCCATCGACCCCTAATCAATTGTTATAAACAAATAAGATATATGCAAGTAAAAAAAACTAGGGATCTGCCGTCATTTCATCGATTTTTTTCCGGATTTTTGCGCCGAAGTTGAAAATTTTAATTGTTAATATCTTTTTTATTAATTATCGGATGTCCTTGAAAATTGAATGCAAGGGTGGTTACCCTTGTACCAACCCCCAATTGAAAAATCAACATGATCGGAGCATAAACAAAGAAATGGTAAGTAAATAAACAAAAAAAATTTGTTTATGCAAATATCTCGAAAACGGCTGGAGATATCGAAAAAATAAGGGTGGTTTGGGGGGGTGTATCTATAGGGGGGTCGGTAATTTCCACCCTCTATCGACTGAGCCATCGACCCCTAATCAATTGTTATAAACAAATAAGATATATGCAAGTAAAAAAAACTAGGGATCTGCCGTCATTTCATCGATTTTTTTCCGGATTTTTGCGCCGAAGTTGAAAATTTTAATTGTTAATATCTTTTTTATTAATTATCGGATGTCCTTGAAAATTGAATGCAGGGGTGGTTACCCATGTACCAACCCCCAATTAAAAAATCAACATGATCGGAGCATAAACAAAGAAATGGTAAGTAAATAAACAAAAAAAATTTGTTTATGCAAATATCTCGAAAACGGCTGGAGATATCGAAAAAATAAGGGTGGTTTGGGGGGGTGTATCTATAGGGGGGTCGGTAATTTCCATCCTCTATCGACTGAGCCATCGACCCCTAATCAATTGTTATAAACAAATAAGATATATGCAAGTAAAAAAAATTAGGGATCTGCCGTCATTTTATCGATTTTTTTCCGGATTTTTGCGCCGAAGTTGAAAATTTTAATTGTTAATATCTTTTTTATTATTTATCGGATGTCCTTGAAAATTGAATGTTGCACATGGACCAACCCTCTAGGCGGAGGGTGGAAGAAAATTATTTTTTTTTTGCGACCGCCTGGCGACAAAGGGTGGAACTGAATTAATTTATGCGACTGCAGCGCTGCCTGGCGGCAAAAAGCAGTACTAATTTTTCGACTGCAGCGTCATCTCGGGGTAAAAAGTGGAACTGAAATTCCCAAAATTTTTCTAGAACATTTAGTTCCATCGTTTTTTAGTCTTAATACGTATTTTTTTTATAATTTTGAAAAATATTCTATAAATAAATAAAAAAAATAATAATTCAAGACGAGAAAAAAAATTTATTCAAGGTCATGTGCAACATTCAATTTTCAAGGACATTCGATAAATAATAAAAAAGATATTAACAATTAAAATTTTCAACTTCGGCGCAAAAATCCGGAAAAAAATCGATGAAATGACGGCAGATCCCTAATTTTTTTTACTTGCATATATCTTATTTGTTTATAACAATTGATTAGGGGTCGATGGCTCAGTCGATAGAGGGTGGAAATT